>JABFAF010278995.1:33138-71135 GCA_013677275.1 Gossypium schwendimanii
TTTTTAAAATCACTTGACTTTAAGGTCATACCACTTAAACCGAATTATTCATTTAAATAGCATAACTAGTCAATTCAAAATTTATTTAATACCATAATTGACTCATAAATATTAAATAATACTATTTTCGATACCACTGAAAAGCGGACTGCTACAAATCTCCCCTTATGAAAATTTCATCCTTGAAATTTCTCACCTGATAATAGCTATTCAGATCAAGTCTTTCTTTCACCTTTTCAAGGGTAGTCCATAAAAAATTTGTCATAACCCGTTCCCAATCAGAACTCATATCAGAACTTGATGTTATACCTGAACTTATAGACATAACAGACATCTCAACTTTATGATATTGAACCCATTTTAATTCCATATTTTTTAATGAAACATTACTATAATCAATAAATTCTTCTCTAGTTGAGGCTGAAATAGATACCTGACTTAATTGAACAACTTTGATGCTCTCATGTCATAGCCTTACCATTAGTGGTAAAACTACCGAGAAATTCTCAGTAATCATCTATCAAAACATAATTGAAAAACCTGGATTATCAGACTCTAACTGATGCTTCCAACACATCTGCATCTGTAACTTCCAACTGATAAACATTCTATTTAATGAAAAGCTTCAAACAATACCATTTAAATACAAGTGTGCTAACTTTTATTATGATGAAGATTTTAATCCATAATAATATTTCCCAATTATCACTAACCTGGTTGATATATACTTGTATCATGTCTTCTACAATATGAACTTTCCATCTTGGCTGTTCGTCTATTTACCCGTGAATTCAAAAATTTATTCCCGAATTCAAAGATGAACTCGAATATATACAACTCATCTATCTTTCAAGTGAACAATCCATTTTGACTAAAACAAATGAGTTGATCTTATCAATCCGATAATAAATTTTCAGAATAATTCTTTCTCCTTGTTGTCAAGATAACCTAGACATACAGTCTATCATAATTCCCCTAGAATGATTCCACTAACTGCATTAACTCATACAAAATATGACATCTAATTTTGACTTGTTGACATAATCTAAGATTACCTAAGTAATGTGAACTAGTACGCGAGGTTAAGCTCGATCTTCCACCGTCTATACTTTTTTGTTACCTATCCCCTCATGAAAGCTAGAAATGGGATATATAATGAAACTATTTCAATTATTACCATCAAAGCTTTGAACCATACCGGAGCCATAACCATCCTATGAATTAAAACCATAGTGCTATAATAAAATCGACCTTACAACTGTATAGATAGAACAATACCTCAAACCTCTATAGTGCAACCCAAAACAGAAGAGAAAATCAAATGTAGTTCCAGTAACAACCAGTGCAGTAACACAACCTCTATAAATTTGAGATTTGTATTACTATACTCCCACGATCCAACCAGGAATTATAGCCGTCACAGATGTAATTACCTTTGGCCAATAAATATACTTTACAGATGAACCATGTTTGATAGATTAAACAATAAGAATAATAAGATAGCCAAGACAAAGAATTCTAAGATATAAAGCTCTACTGAATTTTCAAAAATTACAATCTCTGTCTATCCTATCATAATATGAAATTTGTAAGCCTTCCTGACTTACTCGTCCACACCACGCTATTCTTTAGAAGACCATGTTGTTAAAGAGATTTGCTGATACCCCAAAGAAAATTCAGAGGAAGAATATCGTTCATATGCACTGGAACCAGTTGTGATAGAGACAACATAAATTCCATATATATAAAGTAGAGCAATAACCATTAGAAGTAGAAAAATAGCATCATATGAGTCTTATCGTCTAATCTTCTACTGAACATAATGGAATACAATGCCAAAGAAAAATAGAACAATGCCAATCATTAATCAACCAGACTAACAATACCTTTATCTAACGTTATAGTTAGCTAACATCCCCATATGATAAGAATCACATATAAAGATAAACAATCGCATATGTCTCTAAGGATAAAACAACATATAGAATACCTAAAGGAGATCGTTATAAGATATTCGGCCATAATAGCTGCATTCAGATATATTTGTAGTTCGATCACTATCCCACTGACTACTAAAGTCATTGATGATCCCACATTACCCGTTCCACTTAAGAAATAAATTCAAACTTTCTTTAAATACCATCCCTAATAAATTCGATTATCGATGAAGAACTTATTCTTTACTTGCTAACCAATTCTTGGTTCTGACCATATTATTACTTAACTGCTTATCTCTTTGCTTCCCCTTTTTGCAAACTCAATTAACTCGCCAATAATGAATGTTCATCTTGAAATGATATTACTACTTATCATCAGCTGGATGATGAAAATCTTCACACCACATGGGAACGTTATAAATCTTTGCTTTGATGTTGTCTTGTACAAGACATTCAACCAGAAACGCAAATTGAGATTTTTTTATAATGGACTGAATTCACATACAAGGAATCTTGTTGACGCATCAGCTAATGGACCTTTGCTGGATTGTACTTATAACAATGCTATGAGAATTCTTAAGAGAATTGCTCATATTGATTATCAATACCCTATCCCCAGAGCTGCACAAGCAAAAACTACTCCAGGAGTTATTGAATTGGATGCAATAACCACACTAAGTGCTCAAGTTTCTTCTCTCACAAACATCATTAAAAATATGCAAGGGACGAGTGGAGTTGCACCGATACAAGTCACTTAGCAAGTTGATGTTTCTACCTTTTGTTGTGAAATTTGTGGTGACCACCATAGCTACGAAGATTTTCCATAAGATGCAAAGAATGCCTGTATATTAGTAGCGTCCACAACAATTGTTATGGAAATTCTTACAACAACTCTACACGCAACCTTCCGTTTTGGGGAAATCAGAATGCTGGACAAAGTGCTGTCACATTTAGATATGGGAATAGATCTACTCAGGGCAATTATAATCCCAAGCAAGGGAACAATAATCAACAGTAGCAGGACTACAATTAGCACACTCAGATGCATCCACAACAAGGCCAGACACATCCACATCAAAATTTGCTACTGCCACAATACGCTTCAATAACAAATCAAAATGTTCAATGACATCGACAACAACTATACACTCAAGCTTCGACTTCTGACCCATTAGCAACTCTTGAGGCATTAATGCGGGAGTATATTACTTACATAGAAGCTATCGAACAAGGGAATTCATCTTCCATTCAAGCATTAGAAGCACAGTTAGGACAACTTGCTTCAAATCTAAATACTCAACCACCATGTTTATTACCTAGTGACATGGAAAATCCTAAACCAAGGGAAAAACAACATTGTTAGGCTATCAATCTTAGGAGTGGTAAATAAAATAGCGAATCGATTATCGACTCTAATGTAGCACCTCAAGATATGGATAGAGTGATCACTGGTGAGAAGGTTGAATCTGAAGAATTTTTTGATTCATCAGACAAATAAGTTCCACAATTTGTCCATCATATGCCTACTGTCCGACCTTTAAAATTTTCGATGCAATCAAAGGTGTTAGCGTAAGTAGATATCTTTCTACCTTTACCTTTCCCACAAAGATTCAGAAAGAATGAGCATGACAAGTAGTAGTATCAGCAGTTCCTGGACATACTAAAACAACTACAAATCAACATTCCTTTAATAGATGCTCTGGTACAAATTCAGAGTTATGGGAAATTTGTGAAAGACCTTTTGTCCAAGAAGAAGAAGCTCACTAATATTGAAACTATTGCACTCACAGAAGGCTGTAATCTTATTTTGACAAACAAGTTGCCCCCTAAATTGAAACATCCTGGGAGTTTTACCATCCCATGTTCAATTGGTAATCATTATTTGGGTAAGGCTTTCTGCTACTTGAGAGCTAGCATTAACCTAATGCCACTATCTACTTTTAGAAAGTTGGGAATTGGTCACATGAAATCTACTGCAGTGACATTACAACTAGCCAATTGATCCTTGGCTCAACCTGAAGGACAAATAAAAGACGTCTTAGTTCGTGTGGAGATATTCATTTTTTGGGCTGATTTTATCATACTTGACTGCGAGGCAGACAAGAAGGTTCCCATAATCTTAGGACGACCAGTTTTAGCCACCGAACGAACTCTTATTGATGTTTATAAAGGTGAACTAACCATGCGACTGGATGATGAGCAAGTCACCTTTAGTATTTTTGAATCTGTTCAATGTAAGGACAAAGAAGAATGCCATACTGTCGATGTACTAGATGATCTAATTGAGGAGGAATTCAATGACCAAAGCACAACACTTTGTAAAAAGTTTGCAGTGACATTTGATGTCGAATGCTTAGACAATTGTGATAGCATGGTTGAAGCTAATAATCTTAAACTCAAGCATGGATGGCAGATTGAATCCTTAGACCTAGCCAATAGAACAACCCGAATTTTCAAACCATCTATTGAAGAAGCTCCTACTCTGAAACTCCCAACACTGGACAAAACTCGAGAAGAGAAATCGGTCCATATTCTCAAGCAAATAAATGAGCTATTGCCTAGAGTATTACCGATATTCAAGGTATTAGTCCTTTTTTTTGCATGCACAAGATCAAGTTGGAAGACGAAGGCAAGAAATCAATTGAACAGCAAAGAAGATTAAATGAGAAGATGAAGGAAGTTGTTAAGAAGGAAATCATAAAATGGCTTGTTGCTGGAATTATTTACCCAATTTCTGATAACAATTGGGTAAGTCTAGTGCAATGCGTGTCTAAAAAGAATGGCATCACCGTGGTTCACAATGATAAGGACGAATTAATTCTTACACGTATTCCCACGGGATGGCAAGTTTGTATGGATTATCGCAAATTGAATGCAGCCACAAAGAAGGATCACTTCCCACTTCCCTTCATCGACCAAATGCTGGATCAGCTTGTTAGAAAGGTCTATTATTGCTTTTTAGACAGCTATTCTAGGTATAATCAAATTGCTATTGCATCGAAGAATCAAGAGAAAACAACCCTCACCTGTCCCTTCGGTACTTTTTTTCGTCATATGCCTTTCAGTCATTGCAACGCAGCAGCCACATTTCAAAGGTGCATGATGGCAATAATCTCATATATGATTGAAGACTCTTTAGAGGTATTTATGGATGATTTCTCAATCTATGGGAATGATTTTGATCATTGCGCTGAAAATTTGGATAAAGTACTGAAGCTATGTGAGGACACACATCTTGTCCTAAATTGGGAAAAATGTCATTTCATGGCAACTAAAGGCATTGTGTTAGGACACTGTATTTCTAGTCAAGGCATTCAAGTATCCAAAGCTAAGGTGGAAATCATTGAGAAATTACCTCTACCAACAAAGATGAGAGATATTCTTAGTTTTTTAGGACATGCGGGGTTTTATCGATGATTTATTAGAGATTTTTCAAAAATTGCAAAGCCTTTGTGCTCATTGCTGGAACAAAATAAAGAATTCTTCTTTAACAATGCATGTTTGGATACCTTTCTACAGTTAAAAAAGAAGCTATTGAATGCACCTATTATCATTGCACCAGATTGGTCTCAACCCTTTAAAGTTATGTGCAATGCAAGCTACTTTGCCGTAGGTGTAGTTCTAGGACAATGAAAGAGAAAAATATTTCATGCCATCTATTATGCTAGCAAAACTCTTACAGAGGCTTATCTCAATTATACCACCATCGAGAAAGAATTGCTGGCTATAATATTTGCTTTCGACAAGTTTCGTTCCTATCTTGTCGGCGTAAAGGTTACTGTATTCACTGATCACTCGGTGTTGATATATCTCTTTATGAAAAATGATGCCAAACCAAGACTGATACATAGGATATTACTGTTGAAAGAATTTGACATCGAGATAAAAGACCATAAGGGTTTAAAAAATCAAGTTGCAAACCATCTATCTCGATTGAAAGATGGCAGCAAAGACGGAAACATACTTCAAATTGTCGACGCACTCCCAAATGAGAAGTTAGTTGCAGTAGATACAACCCCTTTGTATGCAAATTCAGTGTGTAGAAACTCTCATTGGGTGTCACGGGCCATAAAAAAGAAAGATTTCTTCATGACGTAATGAAGTATCATTGGAACAAGCCATATTTATTCAAAGTATACAATGACGACATCATTCAACGTTGTGTTCTGGAAGATGAGATACTTTCAATCCTAAAGCATTGTCATGATGCTCCTTATAAAGGTCATTTCAGTGGTATGAGAACTGCTGCTAAAGTTCTCCAATCAGGATTCTACTGGCTGAAATTATTCAAAGACACCCACAATTTTGTGAATCAATACGATAGGTGTGAGCGCACCGGTTCTATATCCTAACGCAATGAAATGTTGCAACAACCAATTATGGTGGTTGAATTATTCAATGTTTGGGGTATGGATTTTATGGTACCGTTTCCAAGTTGATTTGGAAATCTGTATATATTAGTAGTTGTTGACTAGGTCTCGAAGTGGGTAGAAGTTGTTGCAGTCCCAAAGAATGATGCAAAGACAGTGCTAAAATGTTTTCACAAGCATATGCTCACTCGCTTTGGCACACCAAAGGCATTGATTAGTGATCAGGGTACACACTTTCATTGCAACCAAGTGGCGACCACACTGAAGATATATGGAGTTAATCATAGAATGGCTACTACTTATCATCCGTAAACCAATGGACAAATTAAGAAAATTCTTGAGAATGATGTAAACCCTTCGAGGAAAGATTGGTCTTTTTGATTGGATGACACTTTATGGGCATTGCAAATACCATATAAAACTCCATTAGGGATGTCGTTGTATCAATTGGTTTTTAAGAAAGCATGTCACGTGCTATTTGAACTGGAACACAAAACAATATGGGCAATTAAACAAGTGAACATGGACTATGAAGTGGCTGGAAAGAAAAGACTGTTAGATATCACTGAACTAGAGGAGATTAGGAGAAACGTTTATGAAAATGTTACAATTTACAAGGAAAAAAACCAAACAATAGTATAACAAGATTATTTTCCAGCGACAATTTATCGCGGGTCGATAGGTTTTATTATTCAATTCTTGACTCAAATTCCACACAGGTAAATTGCATTCACGTTGGTCTGGTCCTTTTGAAGTTGTCACCATATTTCCTCATAGTGCAGTCACAATTCGAGATTTACGTGATGAACAGAGGCTGAAACACTATTTTGGAAACAATGATCAAAAGCAAGCAGAGATCATCAAATTGGTGAAAAAGTTTTAATTTTTAATTAGTACTCCGTGATTTTAGTTTATTTTATTTTATTAATTTTTTTCCTTCTTTGCTGTAGAATAATTAGGCACCATTGTCGACGCATTGAAATCTCGTTGTCAGTACATCCTATAAATCAGCACTACCAATTATAGCTTGTCAGAATTTAGAGAAATTTTGATTCCACCGTTGGATCAAAACTCACTCAGCCGTTTGATCCTTCTGAGCAGACATAATTTCTATTGGACAGAACTCTTCTTGCCATCCCTATATCTCTCCACAGAACAACACGCTTCTCTATCTTCCTCTTTCACTCACTATAAGTTCTTCCTCACTGTATTGACTGTAACACATTCAAGCAACCATTTTTATTTCTTTTCTCTTCTAAAAATCCTATTTTTTTACCTTTAAATTATTTTCCCTTAACAAAAGATGGAAAAAACAATAGGCTCGATCAAGAAAACCACTAAATCTGCTAGGGAACATGCATCCTCTACTACCATAATCCGTGAATCGAAATCCCTCAGGCTATTGCACGTAAAAGAGCCAGTGGTCTTTTTGAATAAAGTGACAAACGAACGATTTCACAACAACATATTAAAGTGCAACTTTTATCCCGAGTAGGGCATTTCTCTTTCACCACAATAGGATTTGGGTAAACAAGTCTCCATAATCATTTTGAAGTTAAAGTGGGAAACTTTTTACAACCATCCTGGAAGCTACTTGCCTTCACTGGTACGTGACTTCTATGCCAATCTATACGATCATGAGTTATAGTTTATTTTCGTTCGAGAAGGTTTAATACCATGGGACGCTGCAAACATCAACAAGTTGTACAACACCAAAGTCGATGTTGACGAACACTCCGAGTTCATGGATGACATTATAGATGAAAAATGTGACGTGTTGGTGAGAGACTTGTATATCGAGAGAGCAGTTTAGACGGGTTCCCATCAAAAAAACTATGCAATACACCGTCGCTTCCTGACACTACAAGGTAAAATTTGGTTTCACTTTGTCAACTGCAGACTAAAGCCCTCTAGTCATAACACCACGGTCACCATAGACAGAATGTGCCTGATACATTCTATAGTCAAGGGTAGAAAAATTGATGTGGGCGCAATTCTTCACTAAAAAATAGCTGGTTGCACTACAAGGCAGACTGGGATCTTAGTTTTCCCATCACTGGTGATGATATTGTGTCAGGAAAGAGGAATCGTGCCTTGTGCTGGTGAGGAAATCCATGAAAATAAAGGTCCAATCAATGAAGCTTATGTAGAAAGAATGACTCGAGGCAAGGAAATGCAAATACTGAAGGAGGCGGAGACCAACAAGACAAGAAAGGTCAAAGCGAAAGCTGATAGAAAAGGAACAAACATGAAAGCAGTGACATCCTTATGGCGCCAACTGAGGGACGTAAAAAAAGGGTAAATTCTATCAACAACAGGAAAATCAAGCTTGTCGCTATAGTAGAAGATATAGAGAGATCCCATAATTTATTTTATGCTTATACCAAAGCCTGAAACAATTTTATTGTAGCCACATTAGGCCAATTGAGCCCATCCCCACTACCGTAATTCCCTGTGTTTCCACTAATCATTCATAATTATGACCTCTCTTCCTCAAATGACAACTTAGAAGATCTAGATAGACCGGTAGCATCCCACCCATTATGTAAGTCTCTGATACAGAGAAAGAAGAGGAATCTAGGGACATCAATGAATGCTTGCGAAAGATTTATGCTTATTTGAGGATGGCATTTTTGCTAATCAAGAGGACACTATTGCTGAGCAGGAAGTTGATGCTGTAGAAGAAGAAGTTATTGCAAGAGAGGAAGCTGTTGCTAAAGAAGAAGTTGCTGAAAATGAGAAATAAAAAGAAGAAGAAGATTTTGTTGAGAAGGTTGTCACCACACCCGAATCTGTGGGTGAAAATATTGAGAATTTGGAGCGAATTGAAGCGAGACCGGCTGAAGTTGCTGGGATCACCAATAAGGAGCAATGCAATTCATAGGCAACACTGGTTTACACTGGACCACTCTAAGTGGCCCCTCCTACACAAATAGTAGATGATGATGCCGAGGCTAAGCCAAGAACTGAGGAGCAATTTGAAGACCACACAAAGCCCAAAGAAAAGAAAAGGAAGCGCTCCAACGATAAAAAACCAAAGAAGAAAGAAAAGAAAATGAGGAGAAAGAAACATCATGCAGCCACATTAACGGCTGCGGATAACTGAGTTGGTTTGTTTTAAAATTTAGTTATGGTATTCATGCATTGCATGAAGCTGTAGGTTTATTTTGATAAGTATAGATTGTCATTGCATTTTCATGTTAGTGCATTGGGGACAATGCAAGCTTTAAGTTTGGGTTAATGCAAACGCACATGAGGCCTGGAAATGCACCCACATTTCAATTTTTTTATGAAGCAGGCAGCGTTTAATTAATGAAAAATGTTCAAAAATTGTTTTTACATTCGATGCCTAATTCTTAAATCATGTGAATTATCAATGAATGAGTTGGATAAATTTGACAGAAGATTGTATGTTCAATTCTTTGATGAATGGATTAGGTTGCATGAGTAATGGATGACTACCATCATTCCTTAAGTCTTGAATGAATCTGCTTAATATAGCTACTTATATATATAGTTATAAAGAAGAGACACTCCAAAGTGGGTGTAGTATGGAATGTTAAAAAGGGAACACTCCAATACAAGCCTTAGAAAAATCAATTTTGCCAAAGGTTGTCATTGCATGAGTGCGTGTCGGTGTAATTACGTACTCCCTGGGGGTTTGTTGCACCCCATTGTTACTTCTCAGGAACAAGGGTACAGTAATGAAACGATATCAGTTACTCAGAAATAAATATATATGTATATAAATACTTAGTATTGTACAATAAATGTTGTAATGGTAGTTAGAGTTTAGGGTTTAGAGCATGATGCTAGCATTGGTGAAGTTGCAACCTTATTTATTCATGCTTATGAATTGTAGATGCAATATTCTTTCACCTGAATGTGATTCATCCATTGGGAATTTAGAGGGTTCAAGTTGCTAGAATGATCATTTGCCTTAGTAAAATTTTTGTAGCATTGCTAGTTTCTGTTTTACTAGAGGACACGTAAAAACTCAAGTTTAGGGGTGTGATAGCACTAGAAAGAACATATGTTTTCCCCCTACTTATTGGTAAAACTTTTCCCATTTATTTATCCTTAGCATACATTTTAGCATTTTCAGTTTAGTAAATTACATTTTATAACTCAGTGAATCCTAGCCTATTTTATCCTTAATTTTGCTATCTTATTGCATTAATGTCGCTGCATGAGTTAATTCCAGATTACGTTCAGAATTGTCACAGCACATGACAGATGTCTGCAATGTCGCTGCATGGGTTAATTTTAGATTACGTTCAAAATTGTCGCTGCACCTGACAGCTGTCCGGATAATAACCAAAATTACTTGAGCTATCCAGTTTGGTATAACAAACCTGTACAAACAAGGATAGAATCATTTTTGGGGAAAGGACACTTGTACTATGGAGAAGGACATAAAAGGTGGCCATGAGAAGAAAAAGAGGTGGCTAGAGATGTTCTCTCCATCATCATATTCAACATCTGACCTTGGAGTTTGCACCATGGTAGCTTAAGCCTCTCACGGGTGAGCCAACGTGAAAACCAGATGTAGACTAGTTCATGACGAGGAGAATTAAGTGTGCGACAAGAGGGAATAGAGAGATTCAATCGAGTTGTCTAGGTATAGTATTCTCCATTCGATTCTTTCTTATTTCCTTCTAATTGTAGGTGATTACTCTCTGATTTCTGATTGTATGGAAGTACTGATGAATTCTTGGTGAAATGTTATCTTATTTAATCTTGCTTTTATTTTTTATTCTTGGGGTTTGAATGTTTTTTAACACAGAAGTGTTATTGCAGTCACTAATACTGGAAAGAGCAGTGACAGTTTGAGCCAATAGGCATGTCAACGGAAGTTGAGTGAGGATTGAGGAATTTAGTCCACTTGTTCCTAATAGTGTCGTATTGCTTTCATCAGAAGGTGAGGTTAATATGCATGTTTAAGTCTCAGATTAAATAGAGGAGTAACACTGGGTAAGATATACATTGAATTTTATTGCATCGACAATCACCTACATTTTTATACTTTGTGAGCACTTAGTATTCTACTGAAGATTCATGTTGGGGATCCCAGTTTATCATAATCATATTTTATTTTACTATTTTTAAAGTTATTGTATCGACAACTATCCTCACAATTTATCTCGTTTATATCCAGTTATTGCACCGACATTAAAAGACAAAAGACTACCATCCCTATGGGATCGAAATTCGACAGACTCACATCTGTCTACTTACTTGCATCTACAGTATACGTTTGCACATTATTACTGTGATGTTAAACAGCCGATCAGATCACTACAATGGCTTCTTTATAACAAAGATTGTCACAAGGGCTTCTATATAACAGAGATCACCACAAAGGCTTCCTTTTAACAGAGATCGCCGTAATGGCTTCCTTTTAGAGATAACCATAAAGAAGTCCATTTAGAGATAGCCATAAAGGCTCACCTATACGAAAATTGGTGTTTTTGAAAATAAGGATTTGCTTAAACTCACTGTCGTGAGGTTTGCGCCTTATCGTTGGTACTCACCAAATTATTTTTTACATATTCCACATGATGCTATAGGCTAGCCATGGTCTTACACTATATGGTCTTTAGGGTGCCATGGACTTTTCCTTTTAGACCTTCGTGTTTTTTGCCCTGACGAACCCCTTTTGATGACTTCAAAGATAGACACAGACTCTTCATGCAGACTCATACTTGACAGACTCATTCACATCTGACTTATGACAGACTCTTTCACAACAGAATTGTTCATGTCATCAAAACACATATATACACACTTTACTCATTCAAACATATTAACCATAAACTTCAGATATCATATAAATTTTCCATATGAATCATTCATGCAAGTTCATCAGACATACATTTCTCATAGAATTATCACATCATGCATTTTAGTTATTTTCATAAAACTTCCAACATGCATAACACATTTGCAATAGTTGGCTTAAAGACTCACTTAACTTGCTCTTTTAACAGCTCTAAACACCATATTTGAGCTTCTATCGAGTAAATGGTAGCCTCCAATTGACAAAACATGGGAACTCGTCAAGATCTATACACTTAACTCACTTTCTTTCACTTTGAACATCAGAAATCCTTAGATAAGACTTTACCATGCTTATTTTACCCAACTAAACCGAGTTGCTTCTTAACAGCTTAGTCTATAAGGTTCCAAATCTTACCTTAACAAGGGGCATCTCAAAGCCTAGATTCATATCTTTAACTCAACTTCAAGGATGATAAGGATTCTCTCCATTTCTCCCATTTATAAAAAGAGATTACTTCTTGAAGAAGAAGGAGAAAGGTTTATCATTTATTACCCAAGTTACCTTGATATTTTACCTTTGTCCTTATGGATATTTGACACGCATCCTAGTCCTTACAATTCACTAGATCGATGCTTGACAGCTGTAAATAGACATGTATTGGAACACATATATTTATTTAACATACCCTTTGGCCTTAATCCATCCTTTTTCCTTAGCCATTACATTAGAACGTAGTTGGAATTTTAACTAACCACACTTGGCACATCATGCCTTCTTGGCAACGACCCTATTATCCAAGTTTTCTTAGTATCTTAATAGACTTACTTTTTCTAATGATTTGTTCTTTTCTAAGGTAATTTCTTACCTTAGTCCAATATCAGTTACATGCCATTTTGACACGCCTAGAGCATCAATGGAGCGAACAACACTTTACCCTTTTAAAGTAACATTTAATTTACTTATGAAGTTCAAATCTCAATTAAATATCGGGAGTTACCTTAATTTTAAGGAAATCTTGTTCAAACATCGTGTTCTCAGACTTAGCTTAGAAGAGTACCTTACATTTCTTCTAGTCCTATTGTCTCAAGAAAAAGAAGAGAGAAGGTATTTTTCTCCTGAACCTATCTTAAACACTTAACTCAACCTAAGTCTTTATTCAAACTTGTTAAACTTCACATCAACCATTCGGTGGTCTTATCCAAATCTACAATTTCTAAGAAAACTAATCGAGTACCTACCTTTGGTTCTTAACTATCTCGGTTCTCGTTTGGTTGGTTCCTGAAAATTATTCCTTCCATCTTGACTGGCTCAAAGCCAATCTTATAGGATACTCTATGCTGCTGACGTAAACTCGTATTATAAAGATTGTTTCCCTTATCTTTTGGGCAAATTCTTCCTAACGAGACACTCTTCTTGATTACTATGTGCCAACCTAGTGTTCTTATACATAGTATAGTTTCAACGAGACATCAAAGCGTCACAAATATGCTCAAAGGGTTCTTATACATAGTATAGTTCTAACACTACCTATTTGAAACTTATCCCATCCGTCTTATTTACCTAAACAACATCCAGACACTAAGGTTTCATCAAGCGGGGTGTTATAGAGATGATAGTCAATGGTCTATTTCCTATTAACCACAAATTTGGAAAAAATAATAATTATATAAAAATATATAATATCATATTCATTCTCATATATTCCCCAAAACATTCGAATAATTACAAGAATGTCACATGTTATCAAATATCAATAAAAAATATGAAGAAAGAGATTTGGTCTTGGTTTACACTATAAACATAGCATAATCTGGCTCTGATATCAATTGTTGAAAAAATCTCAATTTAAAAACGATTTTCTTGGACAACAGAAAATTAAAATTTTAAAAATTGATTTAGTTTGAGTTATTTATAGAAAATTATTCTTGACTTTCAACCAAACAATCTTCTCAGCTATTCTCGTACCACGAACTACTTCGACTGTAGGCTCAAATAAATTGAATTGAAACATAAAACTAGAAAAATTTTTCTATCCTTTATTTTGGATGAAAATGGAAATTCTCTCTTTTTAATAGAAACTGATGTTATTATGGAAAAATATATTTAATAACTTAAAATAAATTCTCTCTATTTTTTGGTAGAATAACAATCTCTTAAAGTTATGTTAATAGCTCTATTGGTGCCATCTATTTATACAAAGAGTTGTTTTAATGTTGAGTTGTAGTGGTTTATTTGTAACAATCCCTTCATTTTTTTCTTATAAAAAGACCCAAAAGGTCAAACTTAATTAATAGAATCACCAATTACAAAATCATGGATTTCCTTAAGATAATCCATTCTGAATTTCCAATTAAAATTATTTTTAATAGCTATTTTGCAAAGAAAATCCGCAATCTTATTGCTCTTGCGGTTGGCCCAAATTACAAAAATAGAATTAAAATTGTCCATATATTTACAAGCCTCGTCAATGTGATAGCCCAACATGGTAATGCCTTTTCCACGCTTTTTCACCCTGTTCATCAAGCTAGCACAGTTAGTTTCGAATATAACTTTAGAAATATTAAGGGAGCACGCAATTATTAAGCTTTCCTCAAAGGCATAAAGCTCTGCCCATTCGGCAGTCAGCTCTTCATCTTTGAAACCCCCACCCCCACCAAGAACGAAACCATCAGAGTCTCGTACTATCACACCATAGCCAAATTTATTGTTAGAAACAGTAGTGTCAACGTTTATCTTTGCAAAGCCGTAAGTGTCTTCCCCTAATTTTTAAAATCATGGGTAATAGGCAGCACCAGCTTGTTGACCAGGTTGTGGATCCGGAAGTCTTGGCAGAGGGTTTTAGCTCTGTCCTAGACGACTCTCGCTTCATCCTCTTTTGCCCAAAAAACATAGTTGTTGCATTGTTGCAACTATTCCACAATGTCGCTATAAATTTGGATACCGCTTTCATATCCAACACACATGATGTCTTCAATCCAGTCAATGTAATAGGAATAATCTCTAACGAGAAGCCTATTATCGAGACCCCCAAGAGCAAGAATAGCCCGAGCAGTAGGGCAGTCTTTGAGAAATGGATGAGTGTTTCTTCCTTCACACCGCATCTAGGACACTCCTTAAAGTCTTGGCAGATAGAAGTGATCTTGGCATTCATAGAGAGAAGTTCAAGTCCCACACACCAGCTAAAAACACAGATTTTTGGAAAAGTTTGAAGCTTCCAGATAGTTTCTAATAGAACCTGTGACGGCCAAAGCCCACCTGCTTGAGAAGGAGCCACGAGTAAGTAGACTTGGATGTGTAGAAGCCATGAGGATTATGGAACGAAACCCTTCTATCATTCAGGCCATTGGCAAGAATTGGCATTTCACATATTTAGTCCCCCTTAGTTCAGCCATAAAGTTCACGCACCTTCTCTTTGTTCCAACATGTGTGATTATTGTTCCATTCTCGAGGGCTTTAACAACAGTAGCGATATTGGTCCAAATGTAAGATGGCTTGTCAACAACTTTAGGGTGAAAGATGTCTCCACTAGGGATGTACTTCGAGCTTAACACAAGATAGCACAATGTATTTTTAAAGGTGAGGAGTCTCTAAACTTGTCTGCCAAGGAGAGCCAAGTTAAAGAGATGATCACAAAAGCCAAGCCCCCATACCCTTGGGAAGGCAAACTCTGTCCCAAGCAAGCATTGACCACCCCCTTCCTCGTTCTGTACCAGCCCACCACATTCGGCTAATTTTGGATTGCATGTCCTATAAGATACCCCTAAGAGCAAGGAACACTGAAAATGCATAAGTCGGGAGTGATTGAAGTATAGACTTAATGAAAATTCTTTACCACCGTAGGAGAGGAGCCTCTTCGACCAACTATTTATCCTGTAAGAATATGAGTTCATAATGCTATGAAAAGCCATGGTTTTTTTCTTCCCAACAGGAAGGGGTAAACCAAGGTAATTATCCAGCTTTTCAACTACTCTCATTCTAACCAAGCCTCTATATTGTTGGCATTGGTCTATAGGAGTATTTGAGCTGAAGAACACCATAGATTTGTCATGATTTACTTTCTGGACCGAGGCTTAGGATTTTCAAGAAAGCATCGACTTCATATTTTTTGTTCCTGACAAAGACAAGGGCATCATCAATGAAAAATAAGTAGTTAATACGAGGGCCATTCTGGATAGCCCGAATGTCTCTAATATTATTAGTACTTTGTGTATGTAAAATCATTCTAGAGAATGCTTCCATGCAAAATAAAAAGAGATAAGAGGAGAGGGGGTCCCTTGTCGAAGACCCCCCTCCGGAACAATAACCTCTGAAAGAACCATATTACATTTTACCACATCTCTGACAGACTGAACACACCACATGAACTTATCAACCCAAACATCCTCAAAGCCCAACCTTTTCATAATTTTTTTGAGAAAATTCCATCAACGCGGTCGTAGGCCTTGCTCATGTCCAGCTTTATGACAAATCCTTTGTTCGGGCCATTTTTCAAGCTCTGAAGGTAATGCATCAACTCATATGCAATAAGAATGTTATCATGGGTAATTTGGCTTGGGACGAAGGTATTATTCTCACATCGGGTTCAATTTTAAGTACTTATTAGGCCTTTTAACCCAGTACTATGTAATATGATCCAACCCGATTCGAATTTTTTATCTCCCAAAATAAATGTAATATTCTATATTAAACAACTTTCTCATCTCTATTTTAGCCCCGGTAAAATTTTGACGATTCTACCCCAGTAATTTTTTTTACGATTTTACCTTTGCTAAAAATCTGAAAAAATATGTTCAATATTTCATAACTCAATATGTTCACTTTGACCGAATGATTTATTTTTCTTTTCGAGCTTCAAAACAGCTCAAAAACATAAACTCATTCTTCCGATCATTTTTATGTAATCCAAATAAAATTGCAAATGGATCATTTTTGTTTCCATTTTTGGAAACCTACATTCATTTCCAAATGATTTCATTTGCATTTTGGAAAAACCATAATCATTCCTAAATGTTTTCCATTTCTCTTTTCCTATTCATTATGTTCATTTCTATTCAAACCTGCAATTCATTTCTTGTTGCAATAAGATAACGGAGGGACCGATTGGACATATGTGATTAGGGCTCAAATGATTTATAATTAAGTTTCAGTTTTTCCCTATTAATTATAAACTATTTAGTAACGAAGTCATTCCATTATAGTATCATTACTGAGATCTCCCCAATGACATACCATTACGAAAGTAACTACTCAGTGCTTATCTAATGACCTTGTCATAAGTGTGTTACCTTCATAGGATATCCTTGATCTCTTTGGGATAAAATTTATTCTCCTAATATGATCCTATTTTATCTCATGGTAATTATTACATCTTCCTTCATGAAAAGTCAATTACTATCAAATAGTAATTAAGTCATTCATCACAAAGACCAAAGACCCATGGCCAAGTTTAAATGTCATGCACCATGTAATACCAATGAGAGGATGTCATTTACTCATATTTTGGGTTATGAATTCCATTGTTGTGAATGACGCTACAAACAATAGATGTCGTACATCCAACACACCAACTTTTGGTTTCTTATCTATTTGAACTCAGGCTTTTACTTACATCAAATTGTTTGAGTAACGTATATATAGTTTTTCATCCACTCAGGATTTAGGTATGTCACACTATAAACATCAAAAGTAAATAGATCCGCAAAAAAATTCACGATCTATTCTACATGGGTTCAGTCTGATGTACTATTAGTCAAGTCAATCAAATCTATGTCTCTATTGTTTGGGAGTATTTTGCACCAATGCCCAAGACAAATCATCTCCCTAATTTGACATGATAAATGACATATTATTCATTTATTCAGTTTGCTCATTTTTTATTCTACTAAGGACATTTTATGTTTGTCTACTAATACAAGTTGTCTTTCTTTATTACGATCTGACCATGTAATATCGTTTACTATTAGTTAAACATTAGACAACCAATGAGCAACATTTTCTTCCATTTTGCTTTGTGTGAAAAACCATGTGAGGACAATATACAAAGTATTAATGAATAATTTGATTTACCAATCTATTCGAAAAATTACAAGTGTTCTTAGACGAAAATACAATACTTAAGGAACTGATAAATCTTGAAAAAAAGTTAAATTTCATCCTTTTAGACCTAGCTACATTTTATTGCATTTTAGGTCATTTTAGTAAGCATTTATAATATTGCATTAGGACTAGAACTGTGTTGGAATTAGGTGCTTTTAATTTCTTGTGGTGGATTTTTTTTGTATTGGTGTGGTAGGAACAGGTTTTGGAACAAGGAAATAAAGGAGTGAAGTTTTGTCAAGGAAAAGTGCAAACATTTTGCCAGCACGGATGCCATGGCAATACCGAGAAGACCAAGTCAACATTTTTTGTGCAGCAGTCCCAGTTCAAATTCAAATTCAAAATTGTACTAGATAAATCCCCCTAAAAGAGGAAAATATAATCACGAGCTATTAGCCAACCCTAGCCTAACCTATCTATAAAAATTGATAAAGGGGACCTCAAAAGCGGCGAAGAAATGGTGAGAGAGATCCTTAGGCGTGAATAAGGTTTCGAATGCGAAAGGGATAGAAAGTCGATGGTAGTCCTTCTTAGCCATCATAGGATGTTATGCTGCCAAAGTGTGGACTGGGCAAGCGAAAGATGATTTCTGAAGTTCTTCCATTATTTCCATTAGTATTCCTTCGAAAGATTGAATTCAAGTAGTTGAATAAAATGTCGGATAATATTTTGGTTTGGAATTTTATTTCCCAACCCATGAGCTCAATTTCATAGGTATTGGATTACTTTTGATAAAAATTTAATTATTTTTACAGATGTTGGATATATCTTTACTTTACTATTCCATTTGGTTGCTCTTATTTATTAATTAAAATGCAACGATCTCTAGACATAGAAGACTATTCGTATACTTATAAATTGATTCTAATTCTGAACGGGTTGGATTGGTTTGATTAAATTTGAATGAAATGAGCAAGTATTCGATAGACACTTGGTCATGATCATACAAAAGGAACTCATGCAAGATATCTAAAAAGCCTATAGACACGGGCAAGGTAACTTGAGGTCTTGCTTTCACGAGAGGAAGGACATTTTAGCCTTTTTCTAAGCAGTAAAGTAGATATGATCTTGCCAAGGCGTTATTGACAGTAAGGGTCGATTCTAGGTAATCTTGACCTTTTGAATCAACATCACTCTATCCTTATTCTTTGTCATAGTATCTTTGTCACAGCATATTTAGTTTTATATTTCTTTGTTTACAGTATATTCGGATAATCACTCTCGTTATTGCCATTACATTTCTGCTTTCACTTTTGACATAGCATTTCCAGTTACTCATTAATTCTACATATTGTTTACATCATTAATCCACTAATTGCTACTGCTTGTTTATCATTGACTTTGCCATAGCATTAATTGCACTTTATTATAATAACTTGACCAATTTTGTGCCTCAATCTGATCCTCGTGGGAATGATTCTCACTCATCACTTTATTACTTGAATTGACGTGTATACTTGCACAAAATTGCATATTATTTCACACGTGACAAGTTTTTTGTGCCATTGCTGGGGATCGCAATTTGGTGAAATTTGGTTTGGTTATTTTACGAGATAGTTTTATTTAACTTAGTATATTTACTTTTTACAGGTTTGCCATTGTTTCATGAGAAGAGGTATTCCTGCTAACAACGAATACCTTTTTGATTCGAAGATTGATAGAACCTCGTAGAGAAAGAGAAAAGAATTGAGAAAATTTGCTAGAAAGAAGAATGATATTAATGGTAATCCAAATTATCGCAATGAAAATCCTCCCATTGGACGTGTGATGGATGAACGAGATAGGCCAGCTAGAGAGGATGTCGTCCCAATATTGGATGATTTGAATCAAGGGATAGTCACTCCAACCATACAAGCTCAGCAATTCGAGTTGAAATCAATGATGTTCTAGATGTTACAAACACTGGAACAGTTCAGCGGACTACCTATTGAAGATCCAAGATTACATTTAAGACTTTTTGTAGAAGTATATGATTCATTCAAACAATAGGGTGTTCCTGAAGACACCTTGAGACTTAATCTATTCCCGTAATCTTTAAGAGATTGTGAGAGAGCATGACTAAATGTTTTACCATCAGGAATAATAGCATCATGGAATGATATTTGCCAGAGATTCCTGCTATGGTATAACTCGCCTACTATGAATGCCAAGTTGAGGAATGATATCACATCTTTTCAGCAATTGGAGGATGAAATGCTATATGAAGCTTGGGGACAATCTAAAGACTTAATTCAGAAATGTCTGACGCATGGATTCCAGCACTGGACTCAAGTGGCAATGTTTTACAATGGTTTGAATGTGCATACAAGAATGGTAGTTGATGCGTTTGCCAATGGTACTTTGTTGGAAAAACATATAATGAAGCATACGAGATCTTAGAAAAAATTTCCAATAACGATTATCAGTATCTAACCACAAGAATTGGGATGAGTAAGTGAGCTATCAGTACCATCAAGCTTGATGCAATCACTTCGTTAATAGCCCAAGTATCTTCTCTCGCTAACATGATTAAAACCATTAAAAATCTGACTATAGTCCCTGAGATGAAACCAGTGGAGTTGTCATGTCTTTTTTACGGGGAAAATCATGTGTTTGATGAATTCCCATCAAATCCAATGTCAGTGTACTATATGGGTAATTCCAATCAAAATAGCAATCTATATTCCAATACCTACAATTCAGGGTGGAAGCAACATCCAAATTTTAATTGGGGTAATCAAGGTGTAGGAAATTTCAACAATGCACCGCCTGGTTATGTTCAACCTATGCCAAGGCAAAATACTCAATATGGTCAAGCACCATCTCCTACTTCTATTGAAGTTTTGTTAAAGGAATATATGGCCAAGAATGATGTTGTAAATCAAAGTCAGGCTGCATCTCTCCGAACTCTTGAAAATTAACTAAGGCAAATAGTGAATGCTCTAAATTTAAGGCAACAAGGAACATTGCTGAGTGATACTGAGAACTCAATAACACAAGGCAAGGAGCATGCCAAAGCAATCACCCTTAAAAGCGAGAATTAGTTGAGTGATGTTGTTCACAATGCCGCGGCAAAAGAGGATAATGTAAGTAACAATTAGGTAAAGATCCTAGAACCATCTGAAATGCCACAACAAAAAAATATCAATACCTGAATGACAACCACCTCTACCTTTTCCACAGTGATTCCATAATTCCAAACAATATTGACAATTGAAAAGATTTTTGGAGGTTTTGAAGATACTCCAAATTAACATACAGCTAGTAGAAGCTTTGGAGCAAATTTCTAATTATGTGGAATTCATGAAAGATATACTATTGAAGAAGAGTAGGCTGGGAGATATTAAGATTATTGCTTCCATTGAAGGGTGCACAACAATGTTGATGAATAAGCTGCCTTCAAAGTTAAAGGACCAAGGGAGTTTCACTATCCCATGTTCAATTAAAAATCATTATGTAGGAAAGCACTATATGGTCTAAGCACAAATATAAATCTAATGCCTATGTCTATTTTTAGGAAGCTAGGAATTGGGAAAGTGAAACCAACCACAGTAACGTTTCAATTGGCTGACCGATCTTACGCCCATCCAAAAACTAAAATTGAAGATGTATTGGATAAATTTATCTTTCCTTCAAATTTCCTTATTTTAGAATGTGAAGCTAACCATGATTAACCAATAATTCTTGGAAGACTTTTTCTTATTACTAGCAAGACCCTAATTGATGTACATAAATGTGAGCTAACCATGAGATTGAATGATGAGCAAATTACTTTTAATGTGTTTAATATGTTAAAATGCGCAGATGAGAATGAGGAATGTCACACCATTGGCTTAATGAAGCAACAGTGGACAAATTCACAAAATTTTGCTACGGTAATTCTGACAATGAAGATGATTTGATGGAGCAAGGTGACACAATAAGTTTTGAAGAGCTTGGTAAATTTATGGAAGCCCAGCAGATAATGGATAAGCCAAGGAAGAAATTTGAATTCGTGGATTTAATAGAACAATCTTTTAAACCTCCTAAACCATTTATAGAGGAATCTCCCATTCTATAGTTAAAGCCTCTACCACAACATTTGAAATATGCATATTTGGGAAATGACAACATTTTGCCAGTTGTAATTTCTGCTAAGCTAACACCTGAGCAAGACGACAGGTTGTTAGAAGTGCTATGATGATCTAAAAGAGCACTGGGTTTGACCCTTACCGATATAAAAGGAATTACCAGTACATTTTGTATGCAAAAAATATTATTGGAAGATTACCATAGCAAATCCATTGAACAATAGAGACGACTTAATCTAATCATGAAGGAAGTTGTCAAGAAAGAAATTATCAAGTGCCTTGATGCTGGCATTATTTATCCAATTTTTGACAGCTCGTGGGTAAGTCCTGTGCAATGTGTACCCAAGAAAGAGGGTGTAACAGTAGTAAGTAATGACAACAATGAGCTCATACTGTTACGGGATGGAGAGTGTACATCTCGTTTTTAGTGAAATCAGAACAGTGGTTTTAGGACCACAAATTTGATGTCAAAAAAATTTATTTTATTCTTATTTTATTGCCTACAGCATGATAGTTGTATTAAAATTTTGTTAAGAAATTTTACCGTTTGGATGCTCAATTTAATAATAATGACTAAATCACGTAAAGTGCAAAAGTTGAGTTCTAGAAGCTGAATGTATTAAATAGCTATAGAATTTTAAAGTAAGAGCACTTATATGGTAATTAGACCATAAATAGTGATAGTTTATGTACATGGCTTGGCATTTACGTAAATTTTAATGTTTTTAAAGGTTTAATTAGTAAATAGGTAAATAAATGATAAATTAAGTAAAACCAAATTAATTATCATCTTTTATTTTTCCTTCTTCAACCGAATGCTAGGATTTGAAAAGCCATTTTTAAGCTTTCAAATTTTGGCAACTCCACCTTGCTGAATTGGTATGTATTTTGTCTCGTTTTTAATGATTTTTATGTTTTTGGGTTTGTTGTAGCTTAATCTAGCTAGCCCGGGGATTAATTTGTGAAACTGTTAAAATGTTAGAGTTTTGCCATGAATGAATATAGATTGTTTTTTATGTTTTATGGAAGAAAATGATTAGTTGTTGATAGATAAACAACTTTTGTAAAGGGATTCTTGATAAAATTATCAATTAAGGGTTAAATTGAAAAATGTGAAAATTTCATGGTGTAAATTGTGAAATAATGGATTTTATGAGTTGATAGGGAACAATATGAAATTTGGTTTGTTTGGGTTAGGGATAAATTTGCATGAATTTCATTTATTGAGCTTAGGGACTAAATTGAAAAGAAATCAAATGTGTAGGGGTAAAAGTGTAATTTTACTAATATGTGAAATTTGATTTAATTGAATAGACTAGTTATTAAATTGGTTAAATTTATTTATTTAGATCAAGATAGATCTCAACTGGATTTAAATCGAGGGAAGGCAAAAGTTGTGGATTAATCGATCGTACTCCTTCGCGATAGTATCGATGTAAGTTCATAGTAATTAAATTATATCATTTGATTTCTTTATGTATTTGTATTTATAATTAAGTAGATAATTATTATATAATTATACCCCTAATCGCACTTATGTGCCCCTATCGTACTTCAATACCCCTGATCGCACTTACGTGCTCCTGTTGTATTTTAGTACCCCTGATAGCACTTACGTGCCCCTGTTGTACTTCGGTACTCTTGATAGCACTTTCGTGCCATGGTTACATTTCAATAACATTTATTAAGAAAAATAGTGGTTCACTCATTTAATGTTAAGTTAAATAAATTGATATGTACTTACTAAACTTCATAAGCTTAATCGAGTTTATGTGTTTTTTTGTAGATTCATTTTCCTGACTTAGGACGGATCGAAACTTTGGCTCACACTATCCATCATCGTTAACAACTTTTGAACCTTTTTGGGATTGTGGCATGTATATGTGGCTATAAGTATATATGTATATGTGTCTAGTTCATTTTGGTATAAAAATGAATTACCAAGTTGTGTGTTTGGACAATTTATTTTTTACGTTGTACATATGTAACTTTTGACTTGTTAAAATGGTATGGAAGAAATCACTTATGAATGGTTTAATGTTCATGAATTTAAATGGTTATGCTAGCATTTTTATTTGGATAGGTGTTTGAATAAATAAAGATGAAAGACTAGTTTGAAAATGCATGTTTTAGAGGTTATGTGATATGTTTTAAATGTGTATTTGGTATCTTTGTTTTCAATGACATATAAGTCTATTGATGCTAGTAGTGGAATGATATAAATGGTATTTTTTGGTCTTTGGTTATTAGGTAATTTAAATGGCATATGTTGAAGTAAACTTATTTTAGAAGTTTGTGATTATTATTTGGCCAAATTGAGTACATGGTATTATTTGGCCAAATTGAGTACATGGTTACATGTTGACAATTAAGGTGCTTATGGGCATATTGGTTGTATGTTAATATACCATATGTATATAGCTTGATTTTGCATGATTCTGGTGCTTTGTTATAGTTTGTATATATGTGAAATTTTGGGCATAGGTACATGCCAAAATGGGTAAGAAAAATGGCTTGTATGGCCTATTTTTGTCCACACGGGAAGAGACACGGGCATCTGTCTCAGCTGTGTGTGACACACGACCGTGTGTCCCCTATAGTTTTTAAAAGGGTTTCAAGTCAGGCCATTACACGGCCTAGCACACAGGCGTATGGGGTTATTTCGAAGGGTACACGGCCTGGCACACGGGCGTGTAGCTTAGCTATGTGACCCAAGTCAGTGAGTTACATGGGCACGGACACGGGCTGGGACATGGCCGTGTGTCGCTCTTTCGAATGACCACAGGGCTTGAGACACGGGTGTGTCTCTTGGCCTTGTGAGTCACACAGCCTAGCCACACGGCCATATGATCCCTGAAGTATAGAAAATTTTCATTATTTTCTAAAAATTTCTCAAAGTTTTCGATTTAATCTTGACTTGTTTCTAATGCATTTTTAGGGCCTCGAGGGCTCGTATAAGAGACACTATGTATGAATTAGATTGGCTTTAACATGATTATTGATATGATTTGTATTCGTTTGAAATTATGTTCGTTTGATTTCAAAACTCTGGTAATGCTCCATAACCCTATTTCGGTGACAGATACGGGTTAAGGGTGCTACAGAGTGTGTGTGTGGACTACCATAGGCTTAACAAGGCAAATAGGAAGGATCATTTCCCTCTGCCATTCATCAATCAAATGTTGGATAGATTAGCTGGTAAGGCCTTTTATTGCTTCCTAGATGGTTATTCAGGGTATAATCAGATTGCCATAGCACCTAAAGATCAAGAGAACACAACTTTCACATGTCTATATGGCACTTTCGCATCCGGGCTACTGTCGTTTGGGTTATGCAATGCCTCAGTAACTTCCTAGTGTTGCATGATGGTCATATTCTCGAACATGGTGGAAAATTTCCTTGAAGTTTTTATGGATGACTTCTTTGTGTTTGAAAATGATTTTGAAGATTGCTTACAAAAGTTGGAGATGGTTTTATGTTGTTGTGAAGAAACAAGTCTACTATTAAACTAGGAGAAATGTCATTTCATGGTCCGTGAAGGCATTGTCCTGGAACATAGTATGTCACAACGTGGAATTGTAGTGGATAGAGCAAAAATAGAAGTGATCAAAAAACTGCCACCGCCCACCAAAGTTAAAGGTATTGTAAGTTTTTTAGGACACGCATGATTTTACAGAATATTTATCAATGATTTTTTGAAAATCTCTAAACCCTTGTGTACTTTACTTGAACAGCATAAACCTTTTAATTTTGATGATCAATGTTTGCAGGCTTTCGAGGAACTCAAGAAGTGACTAATAGCAGCACCGTTTATGGTTGCTCCAGAATGGACATTGTCATTTGAACTCATGTGGGACACCAGTGATTATGCTGTGGGAGCAGTTTTGGGTCAAAAGAGAAATAAGGTACTACATGCAATATATTATGCTAGTAGGACGTTGACAGAGACTCAGCTTAATTATACCACTATGAAGATTGAATTACTAGCAGTGGTCTTTGCATTCAACAAATTTCGTTCTTATTTAATAGGAACAAAGGTCATTGTCTACATAGATCACTCAACTATCAAGTACTTGGTACGAAAAAAAAACCGAGATTGATTAGGTGGATACTCTTATTACAAGAGTTTGATTTGGAAATTAGAGATCGGAAAGGAACCAGAAATCAAGTGGCTGACCATTTGTCAAGAATAGAATCGATGAATGAAGATGAAAGAAAGAAATATATTAAGGAACAATTCCCAGATGAACAATTGCTCAATGCCAAGGCATTACCTTGGTACACCGATATAGTAAACTTCTTAGTAGATGGTGGAATGCCACCTAACTTCAATGCTCAAAGAAAACAAAAATTTCTTCACAAGCCAAAAAGTACTATTGGGATTAACCCTTCCTATTAAAGTATTATACAGATCAACTAATTCAGAAGTGCATCTCCAATGATGAGATGCATAGTGTCTTACAACATTGTTGCTCAGCCCCATATAGAGGACATTTTGGAGGGATGAAAACAACTGCCAAGGTACTCCAGTCAAGATTTTATTGGCCAGGTTTATTTAAAGATACTCATGAATTCTATAAGTAGTTTGATTGTTGTTAGAGAACAGGAAATGTGTGTAGGAGACAGGAAATGTCGTTGCAAAGTATATTGGAGATTGAGTTGTTTAATGTATGGGGAATAGATTTTATGGGCTCGTTTTCACCATCTGGGGGCAAGCTATACATACTTTTGGCAGTAGACTATGTTTCTAAGTGGGTAGAAGCAGTAACCCTAGCCTCTAATAATGCTAAGTCGATATTTAAATTTTTGCATAAGAACATTTTCACATGATTTGGTACACCGAAAGCCATTATTAGTGGCAACAGATCACATTTTGATTGCAAACTAATGGCCAATGCCTTGCGCAGGAATAGAGGGAAACATAGAATTGCCACAACATATCACCCTCAGACAAATGACCAAGCTGAAATCTCTAATAGAGAAATTAAACAAATTCTGAAAAAAGTGGTGAATCCATCTCAAAATGATTGGTCTACTAGATTGGATGAAGCTCTATAGGTATATTGAACTACATTTAAAACACCACTAGCTATGTCACCTTTTAAACTTCTTTATGGTAAGCCATGTCATTTACCTGTTGATCTTGAGTGTAAAGCGTTTTGGGCGATTAAGAAGTTGAATATGGATTAGGCTGTTGCTGGCAGTAAGAGATTATTAGAATTGAATGAGATGGAAGAGTTTTGAACACAAGCATATGAGAATGCTTGTTTGTATAAGGAAAAAACCAAGCAATGACATGATGCCAAAATTTTACCAAGACAATTTGAACCAGGAGAGTAGGTATTATTATTTAATTTCGGACTCAAATTATTTCCTGGTAAGTTAAAATCTAGATGGCTAAGAACTTTTGATGTCATTCAAGTGTATTCGCATGGTGCTGTTGTTGTTAAAGACCTAAGAACAGGGACTACATTCAAGGTTAATGGACAATGCTTGAAACATTACTAGGGTGCTCCTATAGAGCATGACAAGTAAAGTGTTAGCCTTCGTGATGTTTGAATTTGTGTTAATAAGTAGTTTTTTCCATTTTATTTCCCATTTCTATTTTTATTTTTATTTTAATTCTCTTTATTTTTAATACAATTTCATTTCTATTATTATTATTATGAACAAGAGTAGAATAAAAGAAGCAAAATTTGTTGGTGTATACAGAGTACTAGTTTGCCGCAACAGTACAAAGAAACTTTATGCCATGACAAACTAAATGATGAGGTGTTAATAAAAGAGTTGACTGGTTAGAAAAATCCAAAGGAAAGATTTTTAGGCAGTTGCATTTAGTGAGTATTGGGAAACCCAAAGTATGAAGCCCAAAATGTAGGGCTCAGTTATTTCATTTTTCCCCCAAAAGTCTTTTCTATTTTTTAACTTTCCCTCCTCGTCATAACCCTTATCCCTCATGTTTTCGATTCCCTAAAAACTATTATGATTATCCCTTTTTATTTTCTTCAACTGGTTCACTTTTCCCATTTCTCACAAAGTTCACATTTTTAAGGTCCTCTCGTCTTCAACCTCTCTGCTATTTGTTGTTTACTCCATTATTTTATTTTTCTATTTCCCTGACCTTTTCTTCATGGCTAGTGTGATGAGTAAATCTAAAACAGCAGAATCTTCGTGCATTGGCAGCACAACCAAAGATATTCTTCAATGCTGCTGCTACAAGGTATTCAACTAATATTCTAAAACGAAAATTTTATTTTGAATAGGTATTTTTATTGAAGGATGAACCCCACATGTGGATGTTCAACTAATATTCTACACCCAGGGGATGTTTTGGGTAAAGTTGTAAGAGAGTTTTACACTCATGTAAATTCCCCAAATTCTCCCTTCATTTATTTGCAGGGTAAATTTGTGCTATTCGATGAAGACCATATTAATGCCCAGTTCGGCATCGAAGAGGTTAGAGATGAGCATTTTGAATTTTCTGAGAATATTACATCGAAGGGGTTGGCAAAAGTATTAGAGATTTATGCGTTGAAGGAACATAATGGATTATTTCAAGCCAAGATTGTTACACGGTTGAAAGAGCTACATTAAAACCAATTGGGAAAGTGTGGTACCATTTTTTAAGGAGTCTTCTTATGTCATATAAGCATAACATGATTGTATCGAAAGAAAGAATGTTGCTGTTGCATTCTATTCTACAAGGAAGATAGATAAATGTAGGGAAGATTATCTTCCAAGAGGTTCATAGGTGTGCTGATAAGAATGTCGGGAGTTTGAATTTTCCTTCCCTTATTTTTATCATATAAAAGACGACAAATGTGGCTTTAGTCAACTCTGAAGATGTTACCCTCAATAAGGGTGGGATAACGCGAATAATTTTTGACAAGCTTCGAGGGACTAAGTTTGTCATAGCATCCTAGCACAGCCAAGCTTCCTTTACCACACATATTACAACAGCAACATCTCCTGCCTCTCATGACCAAGAAATCTTGATTTCTCTAAAACAGTTAGAATAGAGGTTGTCTTTGTTTAAGGTGCAACAATACCAGATGATGGAAGAGTTGGAACAAAGCAACAACCACCAAGCTCAATACTGTTTGTAAATGAAAGATAGGGTTTTGGCATTAAGAAGATCACTACAGAAATATTTTTTGAAACCCATGCCAAAAGTTCCTACTTTCCCAACTGCTTTGCTCTTGTTTAATGAGTGTGGAAAAGAGCCAGTTCCACCCACTGCCAAAACTAACCCCGTGACTCTAGGAGTCACTGTAGATAAAGGAAAAGCTATTGAAGAGGATTTAGAAAGTCAACCTTTGCTGAATGAGAGAAGGAAGTAGAAGAAGGAAAGGAAGAAATGAATGTCCCTACCACTGCACCAGCTACTGCCACCGAAAAAGGTAAAACTCCCAAATCGACATATTCACCCATCTCCATGCTACACAGGATCAAACAATCAATCAACTGATTGATGAACTAATGGAGACTGACAAAGAAATAAAGGAAGTTGACCTACAGAAAAGGAAGATGCGATACAAAGTCAGTACTCGCAAGTCCACGAGAAAGAATTGAATGAACTACCAAGTTCCAATCCAAGGAAGTTAAGATTTGATTTTCTCTCATGTATTGCATAATTTTTTTCGTTTGTGTGCATATCCATACTTGTTATATATTGTTCATGATTTTGTATGCATTAAGGACAATGCATCCCTTAGGTTTGTGGTGTATTGTGCATCTAAGTTGCATTTTGTATGTTTATTTTGGTATATAGGATATTTTTCCATGGCATAATAACTATTGAAATATTGTCTTGTCTATAAGAAGAACAATTTTTCTTTATGATGTTCGATGATGAGCTTAATTTTTTTTATACCTAGAACATGTAATGATGGATTAGGTGAATTTAACTTAGGCTAATTTTCTTGGAAATTTATTTCTAAAAATGGGATGTCCTATACTCTATTTTTTTTACAGATTTTTGAGATATAGTAAGTATATTTTTAATGACTTTAGTGGTTTTTGAAACCAAACATTAGTTAAATTGCTACGACATTTTGTTTAAACACGTATGCACTCCAATGCTTAGAGTCGCTAATTAGGTCAGCATCACTTTTTTTGCTACATCATGCTATTGATTAGAAAGGAGGACCTAAGTAAAAGTGTGTGGTATAATTTTAAGGGCATTCTGCTGTAGCAAACAGGCTAAGCAGCTAAGGAGGTAGTTGTATGCTCTATCCATCTTTTTAGTTAAAAGCCTTTAGCTTCATGAGTGACTTTTTCTTTAAATTGTGACATGATTAAGTACTTGACAATTCATTCTATGCTCCATCGTGATTGTCAAGTCAAAGAATTTTGTGACATACTAAATCCCCAAATAATAATAATAATTTACTTTACTGTTCCAATAAACAAGAATAAATATATACAAATATGAATAGTATATTTTGATATGAGCTTAAAGCAAGCGACTTCTGTTTAGGTGATGAATGAACTAAGTAAATAAAAAAGATATTTGCTATAAGACAAAAGAGTGAATGAATGAGTACTTAGGAAATTTTGTTTTTGGGGAGAAATTTTTGCATTGCCTTTACTGAACAAACCTTTGACATTTAAATCAGTTTTAGGAAAAGAGAAGATTATTGAGAATAGGGGTATAAATTGTTTTTCGAATAGCTAGGTAGTACGAGAAAGTTTTTTTTTTTTGCAAAGGCAAGATGGTGATGCATTCATGCATTTAGATGTATTTTGCTTGAGAACAAGCAATAACTCAGGTTTTCGGGTGTGATAACTCTTGAAAATAGTTATATTTCATGTCTTTAGACCTAGCTAATTGCTTGCACTTAAGTGTATTTTGTTGCATTTTGAGGACATTTTAGTTAGCATTTCTAATATTACATTAGGACTTGGACTGTGTTGGAATTAAGTGTTTTTAATCGCTTGTGGTGGAGTTTTTTGTGTTGATGTGACAGGAACAGGTTTTGGAATGAGGAAATAAAGGAGTGAAGTTTTGTCAGGGAAAAGTGCAAACAGTTTGCCAGCACAAATGTTGTGGCAATTTCGAGAAGACGAAGTCAACATTTTCCGCGCAACAGTCTCATTTCAAATTCAAACTCAAACTTATACTAGATAAATCCCCCAAAAAGAGAATAAGATAAACAAGAGTTGTTAGCCGACCCTAGCCTAATCTATCTATAAAAACCGATGAAGAGGACCTCAAAAATGGTGAAAAAAGAGTGAGAGAGATCCTTAGGAATGAATAAGGGTTCGACTGCACAAGGGACAGAAAGTCGAAGGCAGTCCTTCTTAGCCATCATAGGCTGTTATGCTGCCGAAGTGTGGACTGGGCAAGCGAAAGATGCTTTCCGAAGTTTTCCCATTATTTCTATTAGTATTCCTTCAAAAGATTGAATTGAAATAATTGAATGCAATGTCGGATAAAATTTTGGTTTGGAATTTTATTTTCCAGCCCATGAGCTAAATCTCATAGGGTTGGGATTACTTTCGATGAAACATTAACTGTTTTTATGGTTTCCGTATATATCTAATTTACTTTACTATTCCATTTGATTGTTCTTATTTCTTAATTAAAATGCAACAATCTCTAGACATAGAAAACTATTCGCATACTTATAAACTAATTCTAATTCCTAAAGGGTTGGATTGGTTGGATTAAGATTAAATGAAATGAGCAAGTATTCGATAGACGCTTGTAGTTGAATCTAGACATAGAGTCGTTATCACACAAAAGGAACTCATGAAAGATATCTAAAAAGAATATAGACACAAACAAGGTAACTTGAGGTCTTGCTTTCGCGAGAGGCTGGCCATTTTAGACTTCTTTTGTGCAATAAAGTAGATACGATCTTACCAAGGCGTTCTTGATAGTAAGGGTTGATTCTAGGTAATCCCGACCTTCTGAATCAACATCACTCTATCCTTATTCTTTATCATAGTATCTTTTTCACAACATATTTAGTTTTTTATTTCTTTGTTTAAAGTCTATTCGAATAATCATTCTCGTTATTGACATTAAATTTCTGCTTTCACTTTTGTCATAGCATTTCCAATTACTCATTAATTCTACGTATTGCTTACAACATTACTCCACTAATTTCCACTGCATATTTATCATTGACTTTGCCATAGCATTAATCGTACTTTATTATAATAACTTTACCAATTATGTGCCTCAATTCAATCCTCGTGGGAATGATGCTCACTCATCACTTTATTACTTGAACCGACGTGTATACTTGCACAAAATCGCATATCATTTCACACGCCATAGGAACCGAATCCAACAATGTTGCCATTAGAGGGATTCTAAAACTCGTAGTCTTTTCCTTTAACCAAGTTTTTTCCCCACTGGGTTTTCCTAGTAAAGGTTTTTATTAAGGCAATTTATTATAGGATATTTGTACTCTTTTTCCTTAATTAGGCTTTTATCCTACAAGATTTTTCCTAAAATTTTTAACAAAACACATTTTCGTTTATGGACATTTGAGGGGAATTGTTGAGAATTCATTGGTAAACGGATGTCCATACAACTTGTAATGCCCTCAACCTTACTTGATTAACTGGATTCGGATCTTAGGTGTTACACACAAATACATACACGAGCTTAGTTTTCTTGTACAATCTTATAGATAATGATAACTTTGACTACAAAATTTCAAAGTTAAAACACATAAGTAAATACAATAGGTAATTACAACTACAACACAAGGCAATTAATTACAATGATATCCAAATTAAAACCCTAATTTATTACAGATACTTCGATCCACCACTTCCTTGGCTTAGTCTCAGTATCGACCCTCCAAATGCAGTGTCTCAAACAACCTGAAACAAAGAGTATACTTATGTAAGTTCGTAAGAACTCGGTGAGAATTAATCATTTAAACCTTGATTGGTTTCCATAAAGTGCTAACTTCTCTTCTTTCAACATCAACAGTCTATCACAATGAGTATTGCATAAATCACATAGCATATTAATTCCTTCTATACACAAGTTTGTAGTCTGAATCAATTACTGTCGTGTGTCCTTGAAATCTTTCTCTTGAGATATCTCTTTCAACTCCTCTTGATCATGGTTATTTGCCCGTATTCTTTTAAACCAATGTTTAGAACCGTTTCTTATACCTAATTCTTAATTTTCACTATCTATAGAAAGATGCCCTTCTTCAAGTTATCAGACACAACCTTATCCAGTTTGTAATTTCAATGAGGGTTCAACCACCCCACTATCTCTTCAATTATTCCTTAATTAATTTGGTCATTTATTAGTATCCTTTGCATACCAAAGCCTTCAGAACTTCTTTTATATGCTTAAGTTCAACCTAGTCTAATCTTCACAGTGACGACTTATTGACAGTCCCTCTTCGAATGTTCAGTTTTCAACATATACTCAGAACATACTATCAGTGAAATCCCAATTATATTTCTTCAGATTATTACCTTCAGTCCTGTCTTAACTTGGTTTTGCCCTTAACATATATTCAATCGATATCTTAAATTATTCTAATTCCACTGCTCACATTTAATAGCCAAGCTGAACAAGCCATATAGCTATATAAAAAAATCATCATACGATCATTCATTAGAATACGCCTTGAGGGCTTATCAATCATTTTCTACCTCGGTGATTAGACAAAGACCTACAACCCAGTTACTGACACTATTCATACCAAACATTTTAAATCACAATCATACAGCCTATAGATATCATGCTTCACATACTAGCCACAGTCGTGTCAATGCACTTTAACATAATGCATACCTATACGCCATTCATCATGCAATTCAAACTCACCTAATTTCTTATATCACATACATACTCTCTTCTTTAATCTCTTATATACTCTTCATGATTTCTAAAGTATAGATCATAACAATACCTTAAGGGAAACTTAACCACCTTGAATGAACTACGTTACGCCATTCATTATTCTGTGTCATTAATTCTGGTGGATACCACCCCAGTTTCATCATTCTCTTATACGCTAGTTATCATGCTCTTATCCTACTAAACCTTCCTTATCTGATAAATTGAGAAATCCTTTCATACTTTTCATAAGTTTCTAGTCACAATAATAACTTCTTAACAGCACCTATCCTCAAAATCCACTTATAACAACTCATGCCTTAAGTCATACTTTTATTTCAAACAATTATTTGCTAATTTTTACCTTTGGCGGAGACATATGTATTTGGGGAACACTTTTGTTAAACTGAATGCCTTCCAAATGACACTCAAACATGCCCTAATTTTATACCATGCGTATTTATACTAATAAGACATTTCCTAAATCATTCAGTTGAATTCCACATCCATTCTACAAGAATGGGTATATTTAGAATACCTTTTTTTTTCTAGATTCCTTATTATTTCAGTAGAGATCATTAAATCTCAGACAATCGTGTCTTGACAGATTCCAAATAACTCTGATTCAACCATTAACCATAATATAGACAAACTCTAAATGACAGAGCCTTAGATCTTACACAGCTACAACTATATATACATATCTTACCATTTCAGATCATCTTGGCGAATACATTTATTATCTTGCAACTACACGGTTCTTTTCAATAACTTATTCGATTAATTTATAGATCTTACATAAACCTTGACCTTGAGCCTAATAACACTTTATCTCAGCTATAATTATCACAAAACTATCTGACTCTTTCATATCTTATCAGAATTACAAGTATACAAACCTTATCATACATTTATGATAGATCTCACCATTCAAGCCAAATAGAACATACCATACAAGGTCATATACTTATGGTCCATTAATAACCTCATTTATTATACTGCCATGGGTCAAAACCACATAGTCTTACGTATTCGTTCATGTATCGCGGTCTGCCATTTCGATTCTTATGCTAAAGGCTATGCCATGAATCATTTCTATCATATCAATTCTTATTCTTTGCCACCATGGGATTCATCCTCATGGACTTGTGCACACATCATGTATCGTGATCGGCCAATTCAGTCATTAGTTTGCTCATGGGTCAAAACCACATGGTCTTTCATTTCGTTCATGCTTTGACTTACCAGTCTGGTTAGCAATAACTGCCTTACCAAAGCTCCACAAGGAGAACTTAATCATGGTATTCACTAACACAAACTCGTTAATATGCCAAATAATTCCTTACCTTTAGTTCTCAAATTATACTTAAATAAATATCTTAATATCCGTCATTCATGACCTAACTTCATTTTTACAATCTCATACATGTATCCTTCTTTTTGTACTTTTTCATGATTTTTAATTTGCGGTTTGGTCATGTTCACAAATATATTTTAATATGAATTGTATGCATACAATACTCACTTGGGAGACTCACTTACAGTAGCTCGAATGCAAGATCCAAACACTCGACTTGCAATTGACAATTGCTCAAAAAATATAAAAACATCATCAAAACTCATTCACATACATATTACCATCTTCTTTTCAAACATTGACAACCCCATACAAAGCCCATTTTTCTTTAATCTTATTGTTCACCAAAGATGACAAATCTACTTTTCAAGATTCCTCATGCATAACTGAAGTACTTACCAGGATATGATGAAATCTTCTGCTATAGATCCGATCTTTAGTTCCAGCCTAAGGGTAGCAAACTATAAATGGCTTCTAAAGAAAGCCACAACAGCTTTTTCAAAAGAAAGAAAAAGATGAAATGCCTTTCTCTTTAGCTCATTTAACTAATATATTTATAGATAAAACCCATGTTCCCTTGATAAAACTTGACACATGTCACACTCTTTCAAAAATATCTTCAATAGTGGTTTACAATTGTAAATGTATTTGTAAATAAGAGTCCACTCGGGACAATATCTAGTTACCCTAACCAGAGGGGCCCTAATTTCTATACTTACAAAGCAACTATCACCATTACCCCAATAACATGACGTATTACACCTTTTGCGAGTACTCCTTTCATAGTCATCTCTCCACTTGGTTGTTATCTCATCCCAACCAACATAATGATCTATCCTTAAACCACCCTTGACTTAAACGGTATTAGGAATACGCCCATTATATACGCCAAAGGAAACTATCAGGCGAATACCACTTCGCCAAACAGTCTATTTCAAAACTACACGCCAACCTTGAACTCGCCGGAACTGGGGTGTTACACAGCTCCCAAAACTCTCAAGAATTTATTCGCTTTTAACCCCTAAAGAATTTACAGGGTGCCCTAATTTTTTAATTTATGCATTTGTAACCTATGGTGGTTGAAGCCCTATAAAAAGCGGGAATGTATTAGCTAATTGCGTCCCAAATAAAAGTTAGGGGTGAGTAAAACTTGATTCGATTCGAAAAATCAATTTGTTTTTTGAATTTTGAATTAATCGAATCAAGATTTTTTAGTTATTGGATTTTTTTAATCAACTCGAATAATTTGGGTTTTGTGAGTTATGTCGATTTGAATTTTATAACTCAAATAAGAATTTGATGTAAATATCCTTTGGATCCCTGATAGTTTTGAAAATGTGAAAATTGGTCCATCTCAAAAAATTAAAACAATTTAAAAAGATCTTCCAAAATTCAAAATGTTTATAAAATATTTTTTTTCCAAAATTTTATAAAAATATAAGTAAAATAAAAAAAATTTAAAATAAATAAACATGCTAAATTAATTTTTTTTTAAATTCAAGATGATAAATAGGAGGTCTTAAACAAGTAAATTATCAAATTAAGTTTGTCAAAATAATTTTATTTCCTTTTATTTTGTTTTTTTAATTTAATTCGAACAAATTTATTCTATTTGACTCAATTCAAATTTTATTTCACTCGACTCAATTTAAAAAGAATCAACATAATATGATAAAATAAGACTCGTTGACTCAATTATATTAAAACAATTTCACTTTATTTTATGAATCGCTCACCCTAGTAAAAGTTGAATTATCTTTCTCTTGGTATCTACTCTTCTCTCTTTTTTTTTCACTACTTTTTCTCTTAGTTTTATAATATAACTCAAATTATGTTTATAGATTTAAATTCCCATCTAAAAAAGGTTCTTATTAAATGCAAAATGCAAGCATTGCAAACACCAATCTATTTTGAACTTTTGATAGGCCACAAGATAAATCCCTTGACCAAACTGCCAATGCCCATTCATTCAGAAATTTCTTTTCTCATCAAAATAAGTTCTGAATTAACATAATTTATTCACTTAATCCCTAGTTTTACTTTTGATCTCTTGTGGGAGCTGAATATCCTAAATAACTTATCCTCACAATTAGCATCCTAATTACTTATTTTCTTTGATTTGGTCCTTCGTTTAATTATACAGAAGAAAAGACAACCCTTCCAATTTTATTTTTTTTGAAGAAAATTTAATAAAAGACAACCACTGTCTGAGTAATTCCTTCATCGGCCTAAAAATTCACAGCTATAGCTAAGTAAAAGTTCTTGTTTCAACCGCTCAATTAACTAAATTCCAGATCTTAGTCTTATCCTTTATTTGTCCCTACCTATATAGTAGTTAAAATCTAATCTAGAAACTAAAATAAGGAAAATAAAAGAAATAGGTATTAATATTTAAAGGAGGTGATAAGCCTTTATTATCAATCCCTCTCGCATTTCTACCACATATATTTATACTATTATATAAGTTTTTAAGTGAATTATGTCGCGAATTAATTGCACACTAATTTAGTTAAGAAAATTATGAAAATATTTTTATATTTTTTTATAATTAAAATAATTTATATTATTTAAGGGTATTTTAA
>JABFAF010279051.1:0-28838 GCA_013677275.1 Gossypium schwendimanii
AAAATTAACAAACCGTTATATTTTTCATTCAATTATGGTATGAGGAATTTGACAAAAACCAAAAATTTGAAGTTGAATGAAACGAAAGAAAAATAACATAGCTAATTTTTTTTTTTATAATTCAAATGCTGTAAAAGACATTATGCTAAATTATAATTATAATGAATCGGTTCTACTAGAATCAACAATAATTGTATTGACAAAATTACGAATTAATAATTAAAATATATTTATACCTATATCAAAATAAATATAAACAAATTAAAATAAACATGATATGATAAAATACATGTGATTTATATAAAATAAGGTTCGAAGATACAATTTTTAAAATCTCAAGTGGTATTGCTAAATTAAAAGAACAATTTATAATTTATATTTACCATTTTTCTTATTTATTTCTCTATGTTGATTGATGGGACCCGAAGCCCTGATGTGTCGACATTGCAAGCATTAACATGAGAAAGGAATGGCTTCAGCAAACGATATGGAAAAGAAGTGAAAAGAAAAAGGACGAAAGGATATTGGCAACAATATTCAATCATTATTCATCAGTACATCACCCTGTTTGTGAAAGCTAGAAGCACACCACCACAAAATTACACTCACTAATGCATCACACTAAAATTGTTAATAGGTGGTAAGGGTTGAATTTTAATTAAGATTTTTTTCATTTAAGGTTAATTTAGCTTAATTCGAAATAAAATTAAATATTAAAAATATTTCAAGTAGCAACAAAGACTTAGGCTTTGGGATCTTTAGTTTTCATGTTTGAGTTTCATCATATATAAATGTCATATGTGGGTTTTTCTTTATATTACTTTGTGTTTAAATATCACCATATGTGTGCCTCGATCTATTTTGGTTTACAATTAATTGTGCACTTGTGCTTAGTATTGAGTTGATTCTAATTCTAATTGTTTGGACATGTATTTTTATTCAAATTCAATAATAAATATGAAAATAATATTGTAACACCCCATATCTGACCTAATTGCTGAGTCTGAGCTAAGAGGCCTAATGTCATGACGTAGCAATCTGTTTCCAAATGGTAAAAATTTTGGGACACCTGAAACAAAGTCTATACATTTTAATTTCAACCATTTCAATGATATTCCAACCCCATACATGCCAAAATATTGATTCAAGTTAACATTAATCAACAAACTTTCAAAGCGACTACTTATGATACAAAACCAACTCAAACCCTAAGTACATGCCATTATTTGAAGCAAAAGGAATTATACAAACATTGCTGAGTTGAGTTTCGCACTATGGATGTCGAATCACTTCTCATAACCTCGGGATTCACCTACACCTGCACATGGAATAACAACCGTATGTTGAGCGATAAAGCTCAGTGGTACTTTCATGACTCAAATCAATTAAACATTTATAATATCATATATACGTAGCACCTTTTATCTAACATCTATTAATCAACCAAAGCATTTTTCATGTATCAAAACCGGGATTATATATAATTTCAATTAACCAAATTTATGAACTATCACCATTAACAATGAAAGTAACATAACATACCATATCATCTATTTAACATTAAGGCATTCAATTCCAATTCAAATTCAAAATTTATATATACCATCATTCCATTTCCAAATCGAATCCATTAATTTGCCATGTTTCCATATTGACCCTCTAGGCTCGTATAATTGGTTCGCATGGTCTTTCTCATGCTATTGATATTCGTATATGACAAATATGCATCCATAGTATCATTTCTTATTATCAAATCATTATGAGCATCATTTTACCAATTCACATTTTATATTCCTTATTAATTTGACTCAGACTTAAATGGATACACGAATTTCAACCAACACACTAATCTGGCACCCAATGCCTCAACGGAACGTCTGAAGTATATAGATTGTGCCCATCGCTTATCGGTATAACCGAAGTAAAAGTTGTGCCCAACACTCATTGTAACATCAAAAGAAAAATGCACCCAATGCTCATCGACATATAGTTGAAACAACCAGTACTCAATCTATCCTATAGCATGCAACTATATCCGACTATTTCAAATAGTTAATAGGGTACCATTAATTTAATTTCATTGCACCATCCAATTCAAATATCATTTCACATTCAATTTCATAGTCTCATTTCAATTCATCATCAGTTCATGTTTATCTTATATCACATAACATGTTTCAATCCATTTTCATACCATATATCATGTATCAATCGAATCAAGCTACTTTCTATTTTATTCAATTCAATCCAATATCTCGATATTCAACATCAATCACAACGACTCAATTCATACGACAGTTATATATTGACCTTGATATTCAATCATACAATTAACATGTATATGCAAACAAATATATTGATCTTGAATCATAAAAATACAAATTGAATCCTAGCGTCACTCGTCAACGACTCTTGCTTTTCCTTTCTCTCTCGACGGTCTGACATTGTCTTTAGCTATGTACGATAAATACAAAAAATAAACAACATCAATTTTCATCCAACTCATATTCAAATACAAAGCCAAACAAAATTTTCATTTTATTCAATTTAGTCCCTATCTCTGGATATGCATATCTCGATATTTAGCATCATATCAAAATTTGGTTTCACATTATTTTATTAGGGACCCTATAATTTCTATTCCTAGCATAATTTCATGATATATTTTCAATTTATTCAATTTGGTCCCTAGTATTACAAAGTTAACTAACAAGCTTATTTAGTTTTACAATTTAGTTCTTTCTATGATCTAAACTTAATATATACAAAATTCAAACCTAATTCATCAATTTCTCATCAATGAAAACTTGCTAAAAAATAAAAAAAAAATTGAAAAAAAATGATACACAGGTTAGCTAAATCAAGCTCTCATGTCACAAATCTATAAAAATTACAAGAAAATGACTTGGTTACCTTGGTAGATTTTTGGCCGAATGCTTAAGGAAAGTTTGAAGCTTGCTTTGCTTAAAAATAATGGTGGACGGTGAAGAAGATGATGAATTATCATCTTTCTCCACTCACTTTAACATTTATACCATGCTTAACCATCAAATACTTTTACTTAATTAACTTAATTAAGCTTTATTATACATTAATTATCTATGAATCAAGCTTAATGTTTTCCAACATCATCATCCACAATCAATTAATTTTTATTAGTTTATTTATCATTTTATTCCATTGAATAATATCTATCTAGGTCCCCAAGCCTTTTCTTAATTAAAACTCAATAGCGATTGGACTTTTACAATTTAGTTCATAAGTTTTAATTAACTACTTTTTCGACTAAACTAATTAATTGAACTTCAATATATTTTAATATTAAATTCGTAAATATTCCTATTTTATATTTATAGACTTAATTTATAGAAATGGGGTTTCGAAACCACATTTTCTAAAACCATTGGAATTTGTGTTGTTACAATTCACCCCTTTAAGAAATTTTCTCTTTTAAATTTACCAAGAAAGAGGTGGGGATATTGAGATCTCATTGTCTCTTTCGGTTCCTAGGTATCTTCTTTCGCGCTATGACTACGCCATAGAACTTTCACCAATGGCACATGCTTATTTCTCTCTTTTACTTCTCGAGCTAAAATCTCTACTGTCTTTTCTTCATATGATAGAAATAGGTTGAACTTAAATTGCTTCCACCAGTATAATATAATATGGATCATATCAATATCATCGAAGTTTAGATACATGGAACACATCGTGAATCTTTTGCAACTCTGACGATAAAGTTAGATGGTAGGCAATCAGTTCAACTCTCTTAATGATCTCATATGACCTGAAATACTTGGGACTTAGCTTTCCTTTGCAACCAAAACACAAGATATTTTTCCACGGAGATATTTTCAATAATACCTTATCACCTACAACATATTCAATTTCCTTCTGTTTTAGACCGACATAAGATTTTTGCCCATTTAAGGCTGCTTTCAATCTGCCTTTGATTAGCTTTACCATATCTTCTGTTTCTTGAATCAATTCTGGCCCAATCACATTTTTCCCACTCAAATTTAACCAATATAAAGATGTTCTACACTGTTGGTGTAACACCCCTTGCCCAGCCCAATTGCTGGACCCGAGCTACGGGATACTACTACAGTCACCAGAGTAGTCACATACATATTTTATAAATTAATTCAAGTTCAACACCAAATCATTTCACAAAATACACGTAAAATAGGGTTTAAAAGCAAAACTGGAACTTAATCAAACTTATAAATGTCATTAAATTGATCCGAGCATGAAAAAGAACCAAACTACCAACTTTTCAGAATGTGAGTATATGTATTGATGGTTTGCAAAAATGTGTAAGTGTATGCAATCTTTAACAAGTAATAAAGTGATAAGTGTTAAGTATCGTCTCCATAGGGACTGTATAGGCAAATGTTGTGAAATAAGACTTAGCAAATTGATAGTGAAAATAATTAAGGGATATTTAGACTAACTACTCTGTTTAACTAAAAATTACCTAAATAAAATTAAATGAAGAGAAACACATAAAAAAACAATTTACAAAACAAATCTCAAAGACATAAATGTGTTAAATTGATTATCTTCTTTAACTATGAATTATTAAATCTAGTAATGATGTTACGGAAAGATCAATGACAACTCGGCTATTCATTGACCCATGAAATCATACTTATTAATTTATTAATTTTTTCTAACACAGGTCTATGTTAAATCAACTTAGTAATTCTCATAAGCAACCATTCATATTAACTGAAGTAACAGAATATTACTATGCTGAAATAGTTTAATCACATTAATTCTAGGGTTTTGCAAGGTAATAAAGTTTGTTCAATATTAATACTAATTTGACCTAGTTTAACATAAATAAGATCAAACATGCAATAATCAAATAGTGTGTCAATTAATTACTCTGGGTCTAATTAAATAATTAATTTAGTTGCACCCACACGTTCATAATGCATAGATAACATGTCATGATTTTACCTAACTGAATGAAAAACCAAGGCACATAACATCATTAACAACATTTTAATAAATCTAAGCTAAAGAACATAATCAATCTAACAACAATAAATTTAATTCATTATGATTGAATTAAAACCAGAAAAATATTTGACAAGCATGTTCATCAAAGCAAAACAAAATAATAATAAAAAAAGAACAAGAAGACAAATTCAGTGTTTTTCTACTTGTGCTCCCTTCCTTCTTTCTTTCTGCTTTGCTCGTCTTGCAAAAATCCCCTAAGAATGGCAAACTTTTGCTGCCTAATACTTCTCTCAACTTTTTATGCTTTTCTCTCAAATAGGAAGTGAAAGGATGGAAGAGAGGAGAATAGAGGATGAGTGAGTGAGTGGTCAGCTAGGGCCTATTTATACATGAGGGGACTGACTATTTTTAGCAAATTGAAGCCTTGAAAATCTCTCCCCCCATGGTTGGCCCTTGTTTTAAGGGAGAGGAGTTGATGGCTTTGCTAAAGTTAGCTTGGTACATGAGAGATGAAGCTTAAAAAGGGGGGAGGGGTTTGAATGGAAATTTGAGGGAGTTTTTTGGTTGTTTTTAAAAATATTTTAATCAATTTTGAATGACTTATTTGGGCACTTGATGGACAATTGGGCCTCTTTTCTTTAATGGAAAAATTTGGGCTCTTGTCTCCTTAACAAACTATCCAATTTTTCTACTCAATTTCTGAGTTGGGTCAAGCATGTCCCATGATTCATTAATACAACATTTGAGCTCCAAAAAGATGATCTTAAAGACATCCCTTTCTTCAAATGCACCAAACTGCTTCAAATTGGCAAAATTGTGCAAGTTTATCATATAAATAATTAAAAAATAGAGATTTGTCTTCAATTTTGTCCAACTTAGATATTCTATAAAAAAATTACAAAAATAGGATAAAAAACACTCAGAATTTGCTTGAATTATTTGTTGGAAATTACTATAAAAGTCTATATATTTTGGAGTTATCACACCCCCAAACTTAATTCATTGCTCATCCCGAGTAATGCTAACTTACAAAAAATTCAAGAAGTCACTATTTGGATGATCCCTTCGAAAAATCAATCTTTCCCATAGTTATGAATTCATTGAAATTATGCTTAAAAATAAAAACTTTGCTACTATGTAACTTAAGTATATATAATTCAATTATTTTAAATTATTAACATGCTAACAAAAATGTGAAATAAATGTCTTCTCCTAATTAATTTGTATTTAGTTCCTTCTACTAAATTTTTACTTCCCTTAACTAAGCTAAGTAACAATCCTACGGTTTAAATTATGTTTTCATATGTTGAACTCAGTAATTTCTCTCCACTAATGTACCAGGCATAGTAATGTAAATTAATAGGTCTTTCGTAAGTTTGTAATGGAGCTAGGTTTAGGGTAGGAAAAGAGATAGTAATTTTAGGCTAAATACCCTTAACTAGCTTACCTCAGGCCTTTGAAAATACGACCATCCCCTTGAATACCCATTTTCTATTTTCTCAATTTAGAACCATATGCTCATTGTTCCTCTTTTCAAAACAATTGAGGTTTTGTTTAACAAAAATAAAGGACATTTTCTTTGAACATAACATCACCCTTTGCAATAAGCACCCAATACTCTTTCTCGAACTCCCCCAAACTTAAACATAAAAAATATCTTAAAATAAGTTGAGTCTAAGGTTTGGTGAGAAAAATCAAGATGAACAATTTTAAACAAGGGATGATTTGTTTAATGTAATGACTAAAAAGAATAGGTTATTTGGCTCAAAAGTGGGTTTATAGGGATAATTCTAATAAGGTAGGCTCGTAAGGCTCAAACAATCTAAACAAAAACTTATCTAAATCATTTTGAAACTACCATGCCTTTTAGGATTTCGCCTCAAAAAAATTATTGAGTTAATTCTAGAGGCTTAAACCTTTATGCATACCTAGTTCTACTAAGGGTAAAAAATTTCATGGTTGACTTATACACATAAAGATAAGCATTTTTGTCAAAATTAAGCTAACATAAAAATAATTGAAATAATTAAATTTTATACATACTTAAAGCTAACATAATTAGACAAAAATTTAAATTTTTTAGTAAAATTTACTTAATAATAATTTGATGGAAAATATTAATTTTCATAAAAAATCTAAAAAAAATGTAATTTCAACAATCCCAAGAAAAAAAATAAGAAAATTTAATTTCTGGTGCCCCTACTAAGAAGAAACAATGTCCTCATTGTTTAAAACATGAAACATAATGTGCAAAAGCAAAGAAGTGAATGTGAACTGTGCACCAAGTAGGGTCCTAGGAAAGGGAGGTGAGTCAAATTTGACTGCTTAAATACCAAGCCTTTCCTTGACAAGTCCAATCCTAGACATGCACATTCCCATTACCACACTTCTTTTTCACGAGGTTAAGAAAAATGTGTAAGTTTGCTTAATTATTTATGATTTCAGCTTAATGTTTATTATACAAAAAATAAAACTAAATTAAAAGTAACCTAAAATTTAAAGTATCTTAAAATATTTAAAGAAAAGTAGCGACCCCCTTTTTATTTATTTGTAGACCCCTCTATATTCGATATTGTTTTCACTCTCCTACATTTGTTTTTGTGCAGAACTAGTGGAGTTCGAAAATGAGGTGATCGATAATAGTTTTGATGATGGCTGATAATACAATTTTGGAAATGATATAAGGTGGCGATATAGGGTTTAGAAGGAAGGTGTAAGGATGACGGTTTAAGTTGGAATAGGGTATAAGGGTGATAGTGGAAAGGTTTAGACAATATTATAAGGGTGGTGGCTAGTTTAAATAATACTCGCAAAAATAAATTAAAACAAATTAAAACAAATTAAAATAAGAGATTGGTACTTAGGTCAAAATGACCCTTTATTACGTCCTTTATTTGAGTTAAAAATTATAACAACAAAATGAAATGGCAATCAAGAAATATAAAAGAAATAAAGACTGACCTGTCACAAATTGATGTGGCAAATTAGGCTTTTCTGACGCACTTAAGGAGCTTTTTCTCGAGCAAAATAGCGTCTTTAGTATAGTTTTTTTGTTATTTTCATATTTTCGATTAATAAGTGGAAATGTCTCAGTTTTGCTCATTTTGTGACCCAAATTGGCCAACAACACCATTGGGCAGCCTAATGTGTCATTGAATGATGTAGGGATGGGTTGGAGGTCGAATAAGAACAAGAATGACACCAAGGCAAAGGGTATCGTGATATCCTTACATTGGAATTGCGATACCTCCAATAATATAGGAGAGTGAAGACTCCCTTCAGTGGTATCACGATATCCTCTTTGGTTATCACGATATCCATCTTCCAAGGAAGACTCCAAGGCTCAACACTGTTTGAGGTATTGCGATATCCTCTTCTGGGTATCATTATACCACCTTTGTCAATGGGACAAACTTGGGCAAAAAGGGTAGTCTTTGTCTACCCAGTCCACCAATCACACAAGGCTAGCGTGTAGACATCTATGGTAATGAAAAGTCACTAGAATACACTTCAAAACAACCAAAAATTGCTGAGGAGGAGAGACACACATATTATCTTAGTTTTAGATTTAGTTTTCTCTAGGTTTTCTTTAGTTTTACTCTACACTTTTTTAGGGTTTTTATTTTTCTCTTCTTCCACCTTAGTTTAGGTTTTATTTTATGTATTTACTTCTTGTTCTTAGTGTTAGTTAAGTTAGTTATTATTGTAGCTAAGGTTTATTTACATCTCCAGTCTCTGTACGTTGCTTTCAAGTTAATGTATTTCAATTTATTTTACTTTAAATTTGTTAAAGCTTGTTCCTTTTATGTTCTTTGCTTTAGATTTTCTTGTTGAATGCTTCTAGTTTTTTGTTCTTTAAGTTTTCTTGCATAAAAATATCAACTTTTATATTTTTTCTTAAGCTTTACTTTCATGGCTGCCATGTTTTCTATTTCTGTATTTATTTTCTTCACTTTGAGCATGAGTAGCTAAACCTTAAAGGAGGTTGATTGATGGGAATATGAGTAAACTAAAATCATGGACCAAGGACTGAATTGTAATAAATTTGACTAAATCAATAGAACTAAGAACTTAGGTAGTGACGCCCCTAAGGGAACATGAAGATAAACTGAGACCGGAAGGTAATCTTGTCATGCACCTGGTCATTAGTCCCGAATTAACCGGTGATATCAAAAGATAAATTAGACCTAATTCGTCCAATTGCTAAAATTGAGATTGGAAGATAAAATGGAGCCACTTGGTAATTTACATGATTTGAGTTCCTTATCCAAGTTCGATGAACCACATCGAAGTCAACCAACCCCCATTAATTATTTTCTAGATAATCTCATAGTTTTACATATCTTACAATTTAGTCCTTATGATAAAACATTTAATTTTCTCGCAAACTTATCTTTTTATGAATTGTTGTATTATAAAATCGTATTAGTAGTTGCTTAAAATCTATTGTGTATGCTAGGTATCGCTCAATCGCCTCTTCCTTTAGGTTTGACCCCTTGGAATACTTCGTGTTCCATTGGAACTATAAATATTACAACTGACACTTACAGTTGCAGTAAAATCGGGATAAAAACCCCTTTAATTATTATTGGAGTTGACTTTGCCCAAAGCAGAGTCAAAGGGTCACCTATCAAACCAACCATACTTATCTAAGAAGAAACAATACTCTCTCTTACATGTCTGTCCAACATGAGATCAAGGGATAGTAGCGAAAAATGATCCTTCCACGTTGTTCTGTTCAACTTTATGTCATTCACACAAATTCACCTATCGTGATTGTCTTTAATGGAATCAACTCATTATCCTTATTCTCTACAACTGTGATACCTCCTTTCTTTCGTACATATTGAACAAGGCTCACCCAAGAATAGGCATAGATGGGATAAATGATCCCCTCTTTTAACCATTGAGAGTTGAGTTTCTCGAGATCAAATACTCAAGATTGGATCGATCTCCTTTGTCCCTCGATAAACCCCTTTCCAATATCTTCTAGCAATAACTTGTAAGTACACAAAGAAGGCTTATAACTTCGAATATCTACAACAGTCCACCCCATACCTTTCTCTTGCCTTTTCAAAACCTTTAAGTCTAACTTAGGTGGTTCTTCTATTGACGATTTGGGTTGCTTGTACTCACAGGATGACAGCTCTAATGACTCGAACTGAGCTTTCAAAGTGAATCCTTTCGAGCTAGCTTTTAGAGAAGCCAAACATGTATCATCCTCATTTTGATGCGAAGACTCAGATGAAATACCTTCCAGTGGATCATTTAGAGAGTTGAATTCCAATTCTATAAGAACCAACGAATCTACCTTGGAAACATCAGAAAAATCTTTAACCTCATTAGGAGATCTTATGGCCTTGAGTGCATTAGTGGTCACTTGTTCATCTTGAACATGCATGGTGAGTTCACCTTTCTGCACATTGATTATCGTCCTATTGGTTGTCAAGAAAGGCCTTTCTAGGATGATTGATACTTCTTTATTTGCTTCAAAATCTAAGATAAAAAAGTTAGTAGGAAATATGAATTTACCAACATTTACCAATTCACCTCGATTTTCCTTTCGAATGCGTTAAGGATCTATTTTCTAGCTGGAGTGTAATAGTAGTCGGTATAGCCTCACCAATACCTAATCGTTTGTACACAGACATAAGCATCAAGTTGATACTCGATCCCAAATTGTTCAAAGCCTAACCACAATAGGATTCTCCAATATTGCAAGGTATGAGTAAACTTCCTAGATCCTTCAACTTAAGAGGCAACATGTTCTGCAAAAATAAGATACATTTTGTAGTTAGGGCTACAGTTTCAAATTCCCCAAACCTTTTCTTCGTAGAAAAAAATTCCTTCATAACTTTTGTGTAGTTCAAAATGTTCCAAATCTTCCACCAACAAAATGTTGATACACAATAGTTTCAATACATCCAAAATTCTCTTAAATTGAGTATTTTATTGCTGCTTATGCTGTTAGAGTCTTTGAGGATAAGGAGGTGGAGAAATTTTGGCTTGAATTGGACAACTCTTCTGAGGTAATGATTTTACATTTAACATAGGTGTTAGTTTATCAGAATTGACCAGTTTAGGGTTTACCTCATCAAAGTTTAAATAATATAGTTTCTATGAAGTTAGAGTTTCAACACTTGGTTGAAGCTCCTCTTTATCTTGAGCAGCAATAGGCTCATCTTCAATCTCGACGTGTCACATCCAAAATTTTTTAAACCCTAAAATTAGGAACTTTAGGGTTATAAATTGAAAAAAGCCAAAAGCTGGCAGTCTCTATTAAAAAACCAAGAAAAATTAAGAACAAAATGAGATGTGATTGAAAACCAAGTCTAGTTCAGTTGAATTAGAACCACCCGGTCTCTTAGTGGAAGACAAAATAATTATGAATGAATGGCTAATATATGATTGAAGACCATGCATGAAGGGTTATAAATAGTAGAGAAGTGAATCCTTAGACGGATTCCTCTCAGTCTGTTTCATTCTCTCATATTCTTCATCTTCCATAGTTGCTTCGAAGAAGTGATGGTTATGGAAGCTCTGTATGGAGTGATGATTAAGAGGTTTAGGTAAAAAAAGTAGAGAAACCAATAAGTTGTTAAGGTTCTAAGCCCTTCGGTATACATAAGACTCAGAAAACAAAGTTAAGAGTTTTCAGAAGCATTTTAAGGGTTCTATATGTTCTGGAAAATTGAGGTTTAAAGTGAAAACACTAGGTTTAATCCATGATTTGGTTGTCATGCTTAACTGCTAGGAGAACGAAGGCTCTGGTATATGGAAAAGCTAAACAAATAAGGTGAAGAAGCATGATGTGAGTTTTTGTACTCAAACCCAGAACTGCAAATGTATGGTGCATGCTTTCATAAATTTATGGGTATCCACCATTTTAGTTTAGAATGCATGATAAAGAGAAATCATTAAGGGGATTAACGACGAGTTAGATTAAGTTAGGAAAGGGAAAATGGGATGATTCTGGTAGACACTGCCATACGGTGTTACTATGCGCACCTGTGATGTGTGAAGCTCCGTGCCTTGTGAATGAGACACTGCAGTGTTCAAGCATTAAGGTAAAGGATGGTGAAATGGAGGTATGGATTGGACAAAATGGGAAGAGTAAAAGTCATGGCTAGGCCATGAAACTGATAAGAGATTATACACCTTAAATGAGTAAAACCATAACTGAAAGATGATATGGCGTCATGATATAAATTAGTAAGACCATGGTTGAAAGACGCTATGGAATCATGGTAAACATGAATAAAACCATAGCTGAAAGATGCTATTGCATCCTAGTAGCCTGTTGGAACAATAAACACAGGGGAACATAAGGTGTAAGACTACTGTTGGACTATGGTCACCATTGTAGTCTATCGGGACAGTAAACATGGGAAACGTAAGGTGTAAGACCATAGTTGGACTATGGCCACCAGCGTAGTCTGCCGGCATAATACATACAGGGTTATATTGTGTAAGACAATGGCTAAAAGATGTTTTGACATCAAGAGATGAATTGATGATAAAATGAGTAAGACATTGGTTGAAAGACGCTGTGGCATCATAAAGAGTCCGTTGGGATGTTAAACATGGGAGAGTTCGAAAGGATATCAAACACGGAGTAGTCCACCAGGACGTTAGATAAGGGAATTGGGGTATATTGTGTAAGACCATGTATTGAGTATGGTAGCATAGAGAGTCCGCTAGGATGATAAGCGGGTGAAAAATCAGAATAGAAATCATGGGTCAACCAGCATTAAGGAAAATAGAAGTATGGGCATGCATTAGATAGCTAATGAATCAAAGGAATCCACCAATAAAAAGGGAAATATATTGGGGGAAAGAACTACTAGAATAGCACTTGTAAAAGCCAATAAAGCATATAGGAGGTAGCCCAGCATGGTTAGACACAAAAGTTGACACACTAGTGGTGCCCGTGTTGAAAAAAGTCCCGGTTTGAAAATAATTTTTCTTGTAGAGGAAAAAATTGAAATTTTGAAAATCAACTCGTTTGTGATATTTATAGGAATAAACCTTAATCGAATATGTACTTGTGTTTTTAGATAAGCGAATCCTTGATGTTTTTCGGGTTTCAATGAAATGATCTTCTCCGCTATACTTGTACCACAAATTGCTTTGAGTGTGGGCTCAAACCAATTGAAGCAAAACACAAAACTAGAAAAACTTTTCTTTTTGGGGTGAAATTTGAAATTCTGTATTCTTTAATAGAAACCAGTAAAATTTTTATTCTAAAAAATATGTTTGTAAGTTTAGAATAAATTCTCTTTATTTTTCGATAGAATAACACTCTCTCAAAAGTTGTATATAATAGCTCTACTGATGTCATCTATTTATAGGAAGAGAAGGTAGAACCCTTGTAGAGTTGTAGAAGTTTATCTCTACTAGAAAAATAATATCTTAGTTTTTCTAGGATATAGGGGATGTCAACCCTAGTTAATGATACTAGAGTTTTACCATCCTAACTACTTACATGAGGGGTTTCGGGCCTCTCTCACATCGGGTCTAATTATGAGTACTTCCTGGGCCTTTTTGACCTAGTACTCTATAATATGAACCAACTTGAATCAATTTTTGGCCTAATAGAACCCTAATGATTTTACCCCTAATAAAATTTCAAGAAAATTCGTTCAATATGTCACAACTCAACATGTTCACTATGATCGAATGATTTATTTTCATTTTCGAGCTTCAAAATAGTTTCCATCATTTTTAAGTAATCCTATATAGGATTCTAATTTTCCATTTCCATTTTCATTTTTGGAAGTCTATATTCATTTCCAAAATGAGTCCATTTCTCCATTTTGGAGAAAACCATAATCATTTCTGAATGTTTCTTATTTCTCTTTTCCTATTCATTCTGTTCATTTTTATTCAAATACGCAATTCATTTCTAGTTTCAACGAGTTAGCAGAGGAACTGATTGGACAAATGAAGTTGAGGCTTCAATGATTTATAGCTAAGTTCTGACTTTTTGCCTATTAATTATAAATTCTTTTAGTCACGAAGTCATTCCACTATAGTATCGTGACTGAGCTCTCCCCAACGACATACCATTACGGAAGCAAATACTTAGTGCTCGTCTAATGACTTTGTCATTAGTGTGTTACCCTCATAGGATATCCTGGATCTCTTTGGGATAATATCTGTTCTCCCAATATGATCCTATTTTATCTTATGATAACCATTACATTTTCCTTCATGAAAAGTCAATCACTATCAAATAGTGATCAAGTCATCCATCACAAAGACGGATGACCAACGACCATGTTTACTTTTCATCAATCATGTAATACTAATGAGAGGGTCTCATTACCCATGTTTTGGGCTATGAATTTCACTATTGTGAATGATGCTACACACTACAGAAGTCAGACACCCAACGTACCAGCTTTTAGTTTCTTATCTATTTGGACTTAGATTTTTACTTACATCAAAATGTACGAGTCACACATACATAGTCTACAATCCACTCAGGATTTAGGTATGTCACACTATGAACATCACAAGTGAATAAATCCATTAATAGATTCAAGATCTACTCTGCTTGGGTTCTGTCCAATATACTGTTAGTCCAGTTAGCCACATCTATGTCTCTATTTTTTGGGAGTCATCTGCTCCGATGCCCAAGAAAAGGCATCTCCCCAATTGGACTTGATAGATGACATATTAGTCTTTCAATCAGTTTGCTCATTTTCAATTAGACTAAGGACATTTTAGGTTCATCTACTAATACAAGCTGTCTTTCTGTATTACAATCCGACCACGTAATACCGCTTAGTATTAGTTATATAGTAGACAACCAATTAGCAACATTCAGTTTTATTTTGTTTTGCATGTAAAAAACATTTTAGGACAATAATATAAAGTATACTAATTTAATTCATGTATAATTTTATTAATCAATCTATTCGAAAAAAAATTACAAGTGTACTTAGACAAAAATACTACACTTAAGGCACCAGATCCAGTAGCTTGGTGTAAAGGTGAACAAAAGTTGGTATAATCGAGGATTATAGATAATGATTCGCCAATAAGTGCCACCATAGAATGCTCAAAGAAACCGTATAGACTAGCGACATACAACATGTACGTCGGTTATTCCCTAAGGAAGGGAGGGGTGGTTAGAACCCATTAACAAAAGAGGATACATGGGATGATAGAATTGTCTGTCAAGACTATTCCTCTTAAGGATGAAATCGATAAGGTAGTGTTAGCCAAAAAGGCTAGTCACGTGGGAATACAGTAAGAAAGAGAACTTTTGAGACCAAATGATTACTCAGTGTCATTGATTGAGTATTGTAGTGGTATGTGGCAGAAGACTATGTTATGCTTAAGGTTAATGTAATGCAATTTAAGCGAATTATAAAAAAATGAATTTGATCACTATCTAGATCAAACGAGATTTGGCCCGCCAGATTGGTATAGGATCTTATTAGCCATTCTAACAGATGAACTTAAGTAAGACATACATAATTAAGATAAGGAAAGAGTCTGCATGGACTAAAACAGATTGAGCGTACTCCCCAAGAGCCTTAAGAGGGTAAGTTGGAAGGACGCATTAATACAACAAAAATGGCAGGAAAAAGAACCCATAATGGGGATATGTGGAAACAAGAAAATAGGTAAAGAAAGGATGGGATCTGTGGGAGCGGCGAGGCATTTAGAAGAGCTGTCAGAATGGCTCAAAAATGGATAAGATGGTCTGGTATGAAGGCTTAAGAGAAACATTTGCAGTGAGTAGAAATTTTATGTTATTTATTACTGTTATTAATTAATAGAACCCTGATAAGCTGGAATATGTTTTGTGTAATGTAGAAACTCACTAAATTCATTTGAACTTATAAATGGGTTGAATTGTGGATGCAAGATACACATAATAAGGAACTTAATAAGGGACCAAGCTAGATCGTTCTGAGACAAGGGGCATTGAAAGAAAGTGTCATGCACATAAGATAGGGGGTCACCTTTAGAGACTTTGCCAAGGGGGCGAATATGTTGTATTCAGATAGTTGCGTTAGATACCAAAGTTGAGACAGTAAATCTTTAATTTAAATTTTATAGGCTTTGCTATACAATTTTTAAATAAATAGGGAATATAGTTTAAATTTAAATTTTTTTAGTAAATTCTGAGTACGTACAATATCCCAAATCTGTTGTGATGTCTGTACCCAGATCTGGTGATCAGATTGGGTAAGGGTGTTTGTAATAGCCCGCTTGACGAAGTCTCTAAATCTGGTTACTGTTTGGCATATAGTTTGTAAACTAAGGATTTGAGGAAGTAAAATGTTTCTTGTGACTGAGTAAATAATTATGTGTATTGCGTCATTTGGCAAACGCTTAGTTTTGGCGGGTTCTATGGTTTGACGAACACTTCTATTAAGTATCTGCCCAACTAGATGCTTTGGGTGAACTCATTAAGTTCATAGATGTTTAGATTTTTTTATTATTTCAAAATGGTAATTTGGTTAGTTAATTTAAGATTTAGTTAAAAAGAAACAAGACTGTTGTGGATTATAAGACTTAAATTATGTTAGGTGTACTTAATCAATGGAGCCAAGAGTTTTAGTGAAATTGTTTGATTCTTCAAAGTGAAGGTTCATAATATTCAGTTAACTTATTCGTTAGTACCAGCTCACTGTTCAAGATGCTAACGAAGGTCCAAGTGATAAAGTCAAGGGACCTACTTTGTAGATTGTGCTAGAGTTTCTGGTGAGTTCTTTCTTACTTTCATGTGTTGAAATTTTCTTTATTTTATAATTTGTATAAGGTAAGTAATCCTCATTTGTAATGGATGAAAGATGTTGTGTGGTGTTCTATGGGTAATGATTATCCAAAGTCTTCAGTTTGAGTGCAATCTGTCTGTGAGATAAAGTAAGCACCATTCTTCATGTTTAAGCCACTACCATTTACTTCTGATATGTATGATATTATCTGATTTGATATGTGATGATGGAGATGAAGAGATATGTTTGTGTAGCCTCTGAAAGGGCAACTATATTGCAAAATGGATTGGTAGATCACGATAAACCATGTTTTTCTGAATGAGAATGATATGAGGAGTTAGGGGGGAAGAACGTATGTGAATATGATGGAGTGATATGCTTCTGATTCTGAATTCTGGGTACGTGGTTGGCAAGTAGATAGATATGTTTGAGTTATAGTAATTTGGCATACAATATACACCCGAGTGATAAGCAAGTTGCGTACTGAGTCTATCTGTGTCCTGTATACGCAATTGGGCGTACTATGTGTATGTGTGTGAATCCTTCAGAAAGGTTCAGATGTATTATAAGTAATGTTATGTATGATTTCTCTTTGGAACTCACTAAGTTCATTTTAACTTACTTTGTTACCCTTTTTCTTTCTCAGGCTTGCAAACTGAAGGAAGGCTTTGTTAGAAGGACTAAGCCAGAGTGCTACTTTTATCGTGAGCCAACTGTTTTGTGTTTGTATCATGAATGATTCATGGGGGTGGCGCATAAGAGTATTTTGGAAATGAATTGTATAAAGAAATTCTGTTTTGATAAGACTTTATTTTATTTAATGAAATTATTATATTTGCTCTCATACGTCAAAATAGATTGAATGTTTTTTAAACTATTAGTGATTTCATTTAAATTGAGTAAAGCAACAACTATCAAATGGTTTATATTTATAACTTTAAAAATTTTTAAAGCTTCCGCCAAAAATGTTTTGAAATTATTTGGATTTTAGGTTGTGACACACCATACTCAAATCCTATCATAGGGTCGGGTTTGGCGTGTTACAATATTACAAATTTTAGTGCTATCAGAGCAAAGGTTTAGGTGGTCCTCTAGACCTAGGAATTGGAAGGATTACCCTTTATGTGCATGATGATCGATTTGGCTTAGGTTATTGAGTCCTTATTTAATTAAATAATGATATGTTGAGTATTTAAACGCGATGACCTAGCTTATTGGGAAAAATGAAAGTAAGAGTAGATGAATAGGAAGAAAAGATATAAAGTAAGGACAAGTAGATACACTGATTGAAAAGTACAAGTATTGGAAAGGTAAAAATATTATTAAAATAGAAATACAACAAAGGTAAAATGTAGTAGTCTGCTGAATGAGTGTCTATGACTTCTTTTGGCCGAATCCTCTGAGAGGATGTAGGAATGATTGCAAATTTGAAACCAGACAGGGAAGACCCTTGTGATTCGGTCTGGCAGTAGACGGATGAGGTGTGGAGGAAGGTACACTTGGATGTCGGACTAGGTGTCTATAGTGTTAACCTTGAGAGCTTAGAAACCCTTCGTTTTGCAAGTACACATTTTCACTAGGGCACCACTCCCATCAACCCATTTTCTTCTGTGAAATTGCAGAAGGGTTGAATTTAATCTTCAATGTAGGGAGAGTGTAACAACCCATTTTTTCAATGGTGTCGGAAACAGTGGTTTTGAGATCTCAAATTTGACGAGTAAGTTCGTATAATTAGTAGTTAAATTATACGCGCTAATAATAATTTTTATATTGAATTATGATTTGATGAATTTAACTAATTGAATTAAAAGTTAGTTTAAGAGGTTCGATTCAAAAGTCAAGTGGTTATTGAAAACAATGTATTAGGACCTCGTTTTCAAAATTTAGGGTTAGAGTGATTATTTTGGTACGTTAAATTTTGGTTCAAAAATTTTGATGTTTGGATAGTTAATTAAGTAAAAAGGACTAAATCATAAAAGGTGTAAAAGTTCATCATTATTAATTTGTTTATGCTAGATGATTATGAAAGCATAGTTGAATAGATTTATATGAAAATTTAACCATATTTAAAGTGTTGGACGATAGATATATATGTTTTAGCTAAAAATATATATGAATTAATGGCATTTTTGTAATTAATAAAAAGATTACATAAAATTAAATAATAAAACAAACTTCATCTTCTTCATTTTGGTTTTGAAAACCAATTCCTCCATGCTTAAAGAACACAAGCTTCGGCCTTGACAAATTTCTATTGCATGGTGAGTATTTCTTGTCTGTTTTTAATAATTTTTATGTTTTTGATATCATTGTAGCTTAATCTAGCTAACCCGAGGTCTAATTTGTAAAACTTTCAAATGTTTTGGATTATTACATTAATGGGTTTAGTGTAATCTTGAAGTTTGATGAAATATTATTGAGTTTGGTTGCTAGATAGAACTATTTTGTAAAGTAATTTTTGGTAATTTTAATGTTTAAGGACTAAATCGTTAAAGTGATAAAATTATAAGGACTTGATGTGAAATAAAAAAATAAGGGCTGTAGAGAAATAGTGAATAATTTTTCTGAAATGAAATTTGAATAAAAATGGTTAAATTGCATGTTTTGGGCTTAAGGACTAAATTGTATAAAAGTAAAATGTTGGGGCAATTTTGTAAAAGTGTCAAAAAGGAATTAATTGTCAAAAATGAATTAATATTGCTATTAAAATTAGTGAATTGAATGAAATTATTATTTTAGATCATGAACGAGTGGAAAATCGAGGGAAAGAGAAAATTATCAAATAGTTCATGTATTTTGCCGTTGCTACAATTTAGTCTGGTAAGTTCGTACGGTTTAAATCTAGTACATTTTAAATGTATTATACGCCTTAATTGTATAATGTTTGAATTATATTGATGTGTGTGATTGTAAATTGAAAATTATGAATTGACACAATGTCAATTGTTGATTGAGCTATTCCGGACCGTTACTGTAAACTAAACCTGTAAGTTCGTGCAGATTATAATTTAACATCTATATGAAATGTTTGATGATATAGTGTGATATAATAGATATATTTTATTATAAATGATGTAAAGTTATTCGATAAAAGTTGTTGAAATTCAATACTTGGATCGAATTAAATGCGAAATAGAGTACAATCGAGATATGATGTGTTATGGGGGATTAGAGTGGATATTTTTGTGGAGTGATATATATATGTTTCCTGAGTAGACCGAGAATCAACATTTTTTGTTAACTCTCAAGTTATACTCCTTGTTTTGGTGTGTTTTCGATTGGACTAGGTCTTCGGAGCCATTGGTGTATTTCGGATGGATTAGCTCTTTTGAGCATTGGTGTGTCCATAGAGACATAACTCGATAATTAACAACATATACAAGATTTTGACATAATCAATAAACTCTTCATACACCAATATACACTATGTAATTTCTTTTATAGATCCCATACAAAACGCAGATAACCCTAATCGCATGGCAATTGAATCCTATCATATCTTATGTTCATTTGGGCAAAATTAACATATTAGAATGATTCTTTACAATTCAGTCCAATCCTCACCTCTTTGTACCAATTTGTAAACAATTTAAAGTATATTTATATAACATAAATACACAATTTAAACACATACATCACAATTACATATACTATATGAACTTACCAAGTAACACCAGTGATAATTTAAGTATCAATGACTAATCTGTAATTTTCCCCCTTCCTCTCAATTATCTATCGGTTGATTCAAATCTTAATCTATACTGTAATTCATTACAGATTATCATCTTCAATTACCTTATAACAATCTATTCTATGCATATGATAATGTAATTTAATTTTTCACAAATTCCCTAAAGTTTCATATTTTATTCAATTTAGCCTTTAAAATCGAAACAACCATAATTATTACATTTGAGATTTGTTTTTCAATTCGATTTTAATTTTATTCTTCTAAGACCCTCTACAGTTCATATTTATAGAAATTTCATATTATTTTCATAATATTTTCATTTTAGTCCCTATACTCAAAACTAACAATTTACAATTTACAATTTTGTCCTTAATCACATCTAAGCTTACAATCAAGCCATTTAACATCAAAAGCTACAAGAACCATCAATGGTAAAATTTCAAAACTTTAGTAGTTTTACGATCTAGCATCTAAGATAGTTTAATCAAGCTCCCAGGACCTCAAAAACATAAAATTTATGGAAAATGAACCTAGAAATTACTTATATGCATAAGTCGAATGCTTGGAATGTAACACCTCTAACCTGTCTTCGTGGATGGATTAGGGTTACGGAGCATTACCTACAGTTGAAAAAATTTAACATCATAATGTTTAAATAAATTAAACATATCATAATTCATTCAATCACATGCATTCTATCCTTAAATCGAGCCCTTGAGGCCCTAAAAATAGCTTTGAGGCAATTCGGGACTAATTTAAAACAAAAAGGAAAGTTTAGGAAAAATTTGCAAAAATTGGAAACAGGGGTCACACGGCCGTGTGGCTAGGCCGTGTGAAATCACCCCAGGCTATGTAACTTTCGAACAAAGGACACATGATTGTGTCCTAGCCCGTGTAACTCACTGAGTAGCCCTACATGCCTGTGTGCCAGGCCGTGTAACTTTCTGAGTTGCCACGCACGCCCGTGTGCCAGGCTGTGTGCTAGGCCGTGTAAATCACTGACTTGCATACTAAGAAATTCTCAAATGACACACGGCCGTGCCAGGCTGTGTGTCTCACATGGCCGTGTGACAGCCCGTGTCTCAGGCCTCGTGGACCCAAAATTCTACCTAAAATCAGGCCATTTCATAACCAAATCATGCATAACTAAACAATCCATTTGTGCACACTTTCAAGGAACTTAAACATCATTCACATCCACATAAACATGTCATTTTAGACACCCTAATTCAACTAACCAATATGTCATTCAAAGACACCACAAATAAATAAAAACATCAACTATCAAAACATGCCAATGTTGCCTCATTTCATGCATAATAACCTAGTTCAAATATGTACCAATACATGCCGCAAATAACCATTTTCAAACCATTCTAAACATTATAGGAACCTTATTTACAAGCATTAGCAAGTGGCCAAAACGGCAAAACTTGGTAAAACATTAAAGTGCACCAACCAAACATAATCTTCAAAGCATAAACATACCAAATCACCATTACAAAACGTCATATACATGCAATTATTAAGCTTGGACAAAATCCACAAAAACTACTGAAAAGACTGCTAGATAGTGTGATAGATCTTCGACGAGCTTCCAATTGATCAAGCTTCTGATAATCTATAAAACAAATGAAAGGAACTACATAAGCAACGAGTGCTTAGTAGGCTAGTATAAACTAAAACATAACTTACCATGTCATTTATACAATTCAAAGATTAAACATAATTTACCACCAATGTCATAAGCTTAGTAAAATCCTAAACAACATCACCAACTCACAAGTTAGTATACTTGTCCATTATACAAATGAAATCAACCATAAGATATGAAAATTTTTATATGTACCAACATCATTTAGTTCATAAATCCTATCATAAAGTCATGATTCAATCCATTTGCATACTTACCATTTTGTTCCCTTTTCTTACCCGTTGAACCATCTAGAATTACATCGGATACTCAGGAAGGCTCACACGAAGTGTGCCTTTACATATAATTGCAACATTTCCTTTACATTAATGTTCACACGAGCCGTGAAATGGGCTTGCTCACATAAGTTGTGGAGAATATGTAACAAATGCAGGACCTCAGCCATCGATAGGAAATTCAAGACTAGCACCCAAAACATGAAATGCCTAATGACATGTCATTTGTATCCTAAGAATTCTTAAGGTTCAATCGAGACTCGATATCTGTCAGTTCATCATAGCATGAATACATTCGTATAAAGATTCATTTATAATCAAACAACATAGAAAGCATTCAGTTTAGATAACATTGAAATGATTACAGTTCATACAAACTTACCTCGATAGTTAGGGGTGTAGTAGTATAACTAAACTAGTTCGAATCTTTAGCTTTTCGTCAGTTTAGATTCGACTGTGGTTTATCTTGATCTAAATAAATAATTTCATTCAATTAAGTACTTCTAGAATTCAATTTAATCCATAATTCATATTTATGCAAAATTATAAATTTGCCCCTAACATTTTTAACTTTTTACAATTTAGTCCTTATGCTCATAACTTAAAATCTAACCATTTTAACCTAAATCCATGTTAACTAATGTTACAGGGGACCTTGAATTAACCCATCAATACCAACATTTCACAAAAAAAACTTATAAATTTTACACCTTTAACAATTTAATCCCTAATTCTAAAATTCATCAAAAATCATTTAGCAAAACATGTTTATTTTATATATCAAAGATAAATAATTCATCAACTAACATCAAAACCTAACCAAAAACATCCATGGCAAGTCCTTCAACCTTTAACAGTTTTACAAATTAACCCCCTAGCTTGCTAGATTAAGTTAAAACAAACTCAAAAACATAAAAATCATTAAAAACGAGGCTTGAATTCACTTACATGCATGAAGAAATTGGACCGAATGCTCAACCTTATTCTAATGGTGTTTTTCTCTTCAAAATTCAATAGAGATAGCCAAGGATGAAGATGATACCATTTTTGGTTTCTTTTGTTTTTAAGTTAATTATTCAATTACCATTTTAACCTTTAAAAACTATCAAAATTTCATTTAAACCATGTCTATGACTATCCACTAACCCATTAAATGGTATATTTACCATTCAAGTCCATTTACTTTCATTTCCATAGCCATTTAGCCCTTTTAAGTAATAGAACTCAACTTTTACACCTTTTACAGTTTAGTCCTTTTTACTTAATTAACTAGGTATACTTCAAAATTTCTTAACAAAATTTCAATACGACTTTAATATAATCCCGTAAACATTAAATAAATAATAAAATAATAATTTACTCTTCAGAATTTTGGTCTCAAATCACTATTTTCGACACCACTTGAATACTCGATTGAAAACTATTATTATACAAAAATTCGTCTAATGGTAAATAACGTTCCCAACCAGATTCAAATTCAATGACATAGGCTCGAAGTGTAGCTTCTAGCACCTAAATAACATGCTCTGATTGGGCATTAGACCTGGGATGGAAAAGTGTGTTGAAATTCAACCTCGTACCTAACAATATATGTATTTGCTTCCAAAATCTCAAGGTAAAATGAGGGTCTTGATCGAAGATAATAGACAAAAGCACACTGGAAAGCCTAATTATCTCACATATATATGCTTCAGCTAGTTTCAAAAGTGGCAAATTGGTTCTTACTGCCAAAAATGAGCAGACTTCACTAATTGGTCCACTATCACCTAGATAACTTTTCTTTTGTTCGGTGAAGTCGGCAAACCAACTACGAAATCCACTACAATCCATTCCCATATCCATTTAGGAACCAAGATAGGTTGAAGCAACCCAGTGGGAACTTGATGTTCGACTTTTACCCAATGGCAAGTCAAACATTTAGCAACATATTCAATAATTTCTTTTTCTATTTCAGGCCACCAATACGATTCTCGCAAGTCACGATACATTTTTGCACCACCACAATGCATAGCGAAAGAACCATCATGAGCTTCACGTTGAACCAATTTCTTCAGCTCAACATCATTAGGAACATAAATTTGATTGTAGAATCGAAGACAATTATTCCCATCAATGTTGAAGTTCTCATTATCGCCTCACTGAGGAAGCTTTATTTTCTTGCTAGCTTAGCATCTACAAATTACACCTATTTTATTTAATCAATAAAAAAAGCCTTATTTTCAATTCAGCTAACAAACTATCAACATCATGAATACTCAGTTGAGTGAACATGGCTCTCAGTTCAAATGCTGAATTCTGACTCAAAGTATCAGCCACAATTTCAGCAACTCAATCCAATAACATTGTCTCATATTTAATTCCTTCTAAGAGAGGAGGTAATTGAGACTTTAATGATCCATATAGATATGACACTTTTCACCATATAGATATTGCCTCTAAATCTTTAAAGTAAACACCACAACGGCTAGCTCTAAATCTTGGGTTAGATAATTGCGTTAAAATGATTTCAACTATCGGGATGCATACATAATTACTTTACCATCCTACATTAGAACACAACCTAAATTTTTCAGTGAAGCATCACTGAACACCACATATTCCTTCCCTGATTTAAGTAAGGTCAAAATCAAAACTTTTGCCAACATGGCCTTCATCTTTTCAAAACTCTTCTGGCACTAGTCATTACACATAAATGGTACATTCTTTTGCAGGAGATTTGTCATAGGCAAAACTATTTTGGAGAATCCATTTATGAATCTCCTGTAATAATCAGGCAGGCCTAGGAAGCTTTGAACTTTCTGTAACACCTCTCACTCAGTTAGATAGCTAGACCAAGATAACAATTAACATGATAAATGACATAAATTTCTAACATTTACATTCAATAAAATATCAAAACAATCCATGATCCATGTTTAGCATGATTTATAAACAAATATGAGTCTAAAATGAGCTTACAAAAGCTCTTAAGTTTACTCGAGTACAAATAAGGATTAAACTACAAATTTTTAAACAAGTAGGGAAAATTCACAAAATAGGATCACACGACCGTGTGACTATGCCAAGTTACAAATTGTAACCGTGTGAAGCTGGAGTCACATGGCCATACAACTCACTAAAGTTATGTGGACCTAAATGTAAAAACTTAAAGATGATCACATGGTCGTGTGAGGGATTGAGGTTGTTTGGAAAAACTAATCACCAAATCAACAGTACCACACGGGCGTGTGGGCAGCACGTGTAACAAACTAAAATCATGTTTACCCAAAGCCTCCCAATTAATAAAGAGCACACGACTGTGTCACTTACCTGTGTGTGACGTACGACCATGTCTTAGCTTGTGTGTGCCCATAAGTGCCTTTTTATGCATGCTACCAAACCAAGACTTCACCTAGGTCATGAGTAAACATTTAACCATTCTTTAAACCTATCCAAAATACACGAAAACATGCCAAAACATAACATTTCCTACATCTAACCAATATACCTCAAGGCACGATCACATAACATGAATTAATCCATAGTACATTCCCATTCATGCCAAGATAGAAAATGATCATACTTGTGCCTTATACACAATCAAACTACCAAACCTTCAATCAATTATTATTGACCAAAAGGCCAAATCCAAAATCTATAAGATTGAAACCAAAACCATTTCACATACCCTACTTCAAACATCCAATTCAATCATCAAACTATTATGCCATAATCTCTAACAAAATCTCACCTATTCAAACATTCCATATCATAACTAAACACGCCAAAAATTCATGTTAAACTATCACATTTACCATACTTAATAATCACCTTTATATATACCATTTCAAACCATAAGCAAACATATCAACATGCCATCAAGCACACATATACTTTATACATCACCATTCAAACTTTGCTTCTACAAAATATTTGTATACAATTCAACTCCTATTTACATACCACATAATCGAATTGAACGATTAAAGATCTACCAAGACAGAGGCTCATAGTGTGATCTTCGTGATGATTCGATCATTGAGTTCCACAAAATGTTAACTATAGGAAACAAAAAAGGAAACAATTCCCCTATTACCACAATTCATATCATCAGGTGAGCTCATCGTATATATAAATCATAAAACATTCCATTTGATATAATTCAATCCCAACCAAAGCTATATCATCCAACAATTGGACATATGCACTTTTACATTATACAACTTTGTCTCTTTATTATACTTTTACCATTCATCATTATCCAATTGCAACAACAATGTAGCCCGGTGAACTATAATGAACAAATACGGATACGCAGGTAACCACCCCTAACACACCTAATTATTCAAACAAGTTTTTCCATCCAAGAACACACCTGGGCATTGAGTGTCAAGCCTGTAGACTAAACATACCTTAAGAAGCACACCTGGGAACTAAGTGCCAAGCCCGTAGGCTACACCTCAAGAACACACTTGAATCTCCGTAAAGATAACTCCGTAACTCAAAAAAAATGTTGAATTTCGATACAATTAGTGAATAATCAGTACGTCATCATCTCATACCATATAAAACTCGTATAGTGCATGAAATAATCCTATTAGCATTCCAATTGTATCGTATCCTATGTTCATTCGAGCTCAATATACATTTCCGTACATCTTTTTATAATTCAATCCTTTCTCACCTTTTGTACCAATTTTTAAATAGCTTAAAATACATTCAAACTTCATAAAATACATAATTCAAAAATAAATATTACAAAAATACACATAAGTATACCATATGAACTTACCAGGTATAAACAACAATAGTAGAAATGCCAAAGACTAATATGCTATTTTCCCTTTTCCTCGATTATCTACTGATTGATTCATTTCTTGATCTATACGATAATTCATTTTAAATTCTCAGTTCTAAATACCTTATAATAGCTTATTTAATGTATATTATCACTTTTGTGACATCTCTAACCTGTATCCATTATCAGAATAGGGTTAGGGAGCATTACCGTAAAATTGTAATATCAACACATTCATTTAAAAACATTTCATGAATCATATTATATTCGATTCAAAAACATGCATATCATCCCTTATTCGAGCCCTCGAGGCCTTAGAAATTCTTTAGAAATGTTCGGGACCAAATCGAAAACATTTAAAACTTTATGGAAGAAGATAGAAAAATTCACACTGCAGGGGTCACACGGCCTTGTGGCCATTCAAAGTAGGGACACACAGCCGTGTCCCAGCCCCTGTCCGTGCTCGTGTAACTCTCTGACTTGGGTCACACGGCCAAGCCACACGCTCATGCCCGTGTCCGTGACAATGTCGCATGGCCGTGTGGACAAGAAATAGGTCATTTTCAAGCCATTTCTCTCACCCAAAACATGTTCATACATACAAACCATTTGCACCTATTTCATGCATTCAAAAATCTACCTAAAACATGCATAATAAAATTAGATCAATATGGTATTTTTGCATACAACCAATAAGCCCAAAAGGCACCACAAACATAAATCTTAAAATCCACCTAAACACATACATATTTTGGCATAAATCAACATACAAACCACAAATCATCATGCCAAGACATAGCACAATTGACCATATGTCAAACCTCAACAAAATATATCAAATTGATAATTAAAAATGTACATCTACTTGACCCTTTTCAACATTAACCATTTAAGCACCAAAATGTCAAAATGTCATCACTCATAAAACCTCATATATATACATGCCAAATTAAGTGCAACTGGTCATAATTCAACCAAACATACTTGACTAAATTTCAGATCAAAATATGCCCTATATGATCACTAGGCAAACATGCCAACTCTTACCACTTTGGTCATAAAACCATGCATCAATTTGATCTTATACACACCAACCTTTAAACATCAAAGTGCCAAAAGCACACCAACCATCAAGGCATCACATATCATAAGTTTCACAAATTCAAGCAACGTTACATGACGATATAATTAACTAAACATTAGACATAAGTCCACCTATACATGCCATTATAATCACTATCAAAGCATCAAAATCTACCGATAAAATCGATGGATAATGTGATGGATCTCTGACTAGCTTCCAACCCAATCGAGTTTCGATAATCTATAAAGGAAAGCAAAAATAACTACGTAAGCAATACATGCTTAGTAAGTTCTTATAAACTTTAAGCATAATATTTCATTTCAATAATAAACTTTATAGAATAAACATAAATCTATGCCAATGTCATAATATTCATAAATTGATATGATCATCAACCCACAAATGAGTAAGTTCATTAATGTCACATACATTTATCATTCATAATTTGATACAATTTTATGGGACTTAATAGATAATCATCAACTTTTCTATAAGGTTATACACTTTTCAATCTACTTTCTGTTCATTCCATTCCCAATGCTTATTATAAGCCTAAACAACATTATCAATTCCCGACTTAGTGTATTTATCCATGATATAGGTATATTCATTCATAGCATACGTAAACTTCTCACATATAGTACATCATTC
>JABFAF010279085.1:7539-26491 GCA_013677275.1 Gossypium schwendimanii
ATGACACAAAACTAACCATTTCCAAATGGTACCAAAACAACTATCATATATATACATACCAAATTCAATGCTTAGCATTGAACTCAAACTTTAAACATAAGTTTCCTATACATGCCATTATAATCGTGGAAAAAACATTAAAATCTACCGATCTACTCATGGGATAATGTGATAGGTCTTCGACAAGCTTCCAAACTAAACGAGTTTCAATTACCTATAAAACATAACAAAGAAAACTACGTAAGCATATAATGCTTAGTAAGTTTGTAAAACATAAAACATAACTTACCATTTCATTACATAACATTAAATCTATACATAATAAAATCCAACCATAAGCTTGTCACAAGCCTAAGCACCAACCACAAAACATGTTAGCATACTTTAACATAATCCATATGAGTTTAACATAGATAAACCATTACACATGAACATAATTCAATTGGATTCATCATCTTCCATAGCATAACATGCTTTCAATGTATCTCACAATTTCATTCCTCTTCATATATACATAACATGGTTCATATTGAACACTTACCATTTCCTTTCAAATTCATGCCCTTTGAACCGTTTAGAATATCATCAAATACGCAGGATAGCTCACATGAAGTGTGCTAAACATATAATCATAACATTTCCTTTCCTTTACATCATTGCTCACACGAGCTATGGGTCAGAATGTAAGCTACATGATGCTGCTCACACAAGCTGTGTAGTAGTCGTAACAAATGTAGGACTTCAGCCATCGGTAGGACATTCAAGTCCAGCACCGAAAACATGAAGACCCTAATAACATGTCATTTGTATTCTATGAATTCCTAAGGTTCAAACGGGGCTCGATAAACATCATGGCATTGTTGGATTTTCACCGTTCAATTTACATAACATTTAACAAATTATCATATCATTCATAATAACATTAACGTGGTACTTAACTATACGAACTTACCTCGACAATTAAAGTGTAGAATGGAGTCGACTATTTCGAAGCTTTAGCTTTACCCCAATCTAAATTCATATATTTTCTATCCAGATCTAAATAATTAAATTCAATCTATTTAATACAAATACTATCCAATTTAATCCAAAATTCATACTTTTACAAATTTATAATTTTTCCCTTAACATTGTAACTGCTCTACAATTTAATCCTTAAGCTCGTAAATAAAAATTTATGCAATTTCATCCCTAACCCATGCTAGCCGAATTTATTATGTATATACATCAACTCATACAAATCATTATTTCACAATTTCACTATGTACTTTTACATATTTTAAAAATAAGTCCCTAATTGACATTTTCATCAAAATTCACTTTATAAAGCTTGTTTATTTATCAACAAGGACTCATAGTCTTTCAGTAAACTTCAAGAGTCATACAAACATGTTAATGGTAAAACCTTATTCCTTTAACATTTTTGCAACTTAATACTTGGGCTAGATAGATTAATCTACTACGATCCCAAAAACATAAAAATCATTACAAATGGGACAAAAACCACTTACATGCAAGCTAAAGAGTTCGTCGAATGCTTTAAACCCTACAATGGTGTTCTAAACTTCAATTTTCGATGGAGGTTGAAGATGAATGAAAGAAAATAGATTTTTTCCACTATCACAAAAGTGGTATAATGACCACCTAAGTATTATTATATTAAGGTTCTATAGCCATTCGATACATTTAGGTACTAGAACGCTAATTTTGCACCTTTTATGATTTAGTCCTTTTCACTTAATTAAGCATGCAAACGTAAAAATTTCATAACGAAATGTTAACACAATCCTAATATTTTCCTATACACATTAAAATAATAAAGAATAATTATTTTCATGTTAGATTTGTGGTACCAAAACCACTGTTCCAATTACACTAAAAATGGGCTGTTACATGAAAGCACAGTTACAAGAGTTGATAGATAGGGTTTTGCTTAGCCTAGCTTTTCTCCTTGTTACTGATGCATTGAGTATAAAATCTTTGTTTGCCTTGCAAGCATTGAGCACATGGTTGACATTGATTGAAGACGGTTCAATTTTAGCTGAATTAAAAGCTAGATCAACATTTTTGCAACAGATTTGTGAAGCTCAAAAAAGAGATGCTGAATTGATTGCTAAATGGAAATAGAGTGAGTCGACATCTGATTCAGATTTTCAAGTTGGTTCAGATGATAGCTTGTATTTCAAAATAGAATTTGTGTTCCGAGAAATTCTAATCTCATTCAGAAGACTTTACAGGAAGCTCACAGTAGTAGTTTATGGATGCATCCTGGTAGCAATAAAATGTACAGCAATTTTAAACAGATGTATTGGTGGCCGGGTATGAAACAAGAGATTTCAGAGTTCATATAAAAATGCTTAGTCTGTTAACAAGTTAAAGCAGAGCATCAGGTACCTTCTTCTGTTAGCAAGTTACAACCTGTGTTGATTCCAGAGTGAAAATAAGAACGTGTTATGATATATTTTGTATCAAGATTGCTTCTATCTCTAAGAAAGAAAGATTTTGTTTGTGTCATTGTAGATCATTTGAAAAAATTCGCGCATTTCATTCTAGTGCGTATAGATTTTTCACTTGAGAGATTGGCAGTTGTATGTTTCTAATATTGTTAGACTACACGGTGTGCTAGTTTCTATAATCTCTGATAGGGATCCACGATTTACATCTCAATACTAGAGTAAGTTATAAGAGGCTCTAGGTACTCGACTGCATTTTAGTATAGCGTTTCATCCAGAGACCAATGGTCAGTCTAAGAGAGTAATTCAAAAACTCGAAGATATGCTTCGATGCTATGTTTTAGAGTTTGAGGGTAACTGGGAGAGATTTCTGCCATTGATTGAATTCTATACAATAACAGTTATCAGACAAGTATTACAATGACACCATACGAAACTTTGTACGGTCGAAAGTGTCAAACTCTGTTATATTGGACTAAGTTGAGTGAGAGAAAGTTATTCGATGTTGATTTTATTTGAGAAACTGAAGAAAATTTTAAAGTGATACGAGATAGTTTGAAAGCTACTTTTGATCGTAAAAAATCCTACGCAAATTTGAAAAGAAAAGATATTGAATTTTAGGTCGGGGACAAAGTATTTCTGAAAGTATCGCCTTGGAAGAAAGTTCTTCGGTTTCATCGAAAAGGAAAGCTTAGTCTGTGATTTATCGAGCAGTATGAGATCATTGATAGGATTGGGTCAGTAGCTTACCGATTGGCTTTGCCATTAGAGTTAGAAAAGATTCATAATGTATTCTGTGTATCGATATTACAATGGTATCGATCAAATCCTTCACACGTAATATCCCTTGTAGATGTTGAGATTCAGTCAGATATGACCTATAGTGAAGAACTGATCAGAATTCTAGCTCAGAAAGTTAAAGAATTGAGAAATAAAAGTATATCTTTAGTTAAAGTTCTCTGGCAACAACACGGAATAGAAGAGGCTACTTGGGAGTCAGAAGAAGCTATAAAAGTGCAATACTCGAACCTATTTTTTGGTAGGATTTTTGGGGACGAAAATTCCTTTAGAGGAAAGTTGTAATAGCCCGTTCTCAGTGATATCGGAACAGTGGTTTTGGAACAAAAAATTTTATTATTATTTTGATGGATATGGGATATTAGTAAGGTCGTAATAAAATTTCGTTAAGAGATTTTAATATTTGCATGATTAATTAAGTAAAAAAGACTAAATCATATAAAGTGTAAAAATAGTGTTCTGTTAGTTAAAGGAGTCACATACCTGTGAATTTGTTTTTAAACTAAGGGACTTGGATGGTAATTATAGCAATAAATGGATTAGTGGATGTGCATGGACATGATTTTAGTGTAATTTTGATAATTTTTAAAGGGAAAAAAGGTAATAGAGTAATTAAAGCCAAAATAACCTAAGGAAAATGCATTCATCTTCTTCATTTTCACATCTCTCAACTGAATTTCACCATTGAAGATAAGGCTATGTTCGGCCAAGCTTCCTTTAGTGTATGTAACTATTTTTAAACCTTATTTTTAATGATTTTTATGTTTTCGGGATCGTTTTAGCTTAATCTATCTAGCCCAGGGATCAATTTGAAAACTGTTAAAGGTTGAGGGATTTGCCATTAATATTCTTGAATGAGCCATTAGTGTTCTTGGATGAGTTTTGGTGTTTATTGGTAGATTATGAATCTTTTTTAAGAAATAAACAAGTTTTGTAAAGTGATTTTTTTATGAAATTTATATTTAGGGTTTGATTTGTAAAAATAGTAAAAGTTCATGATAAATTTATGGAATGATGATTTATTTGGGTTGGTATAAGTCACTAATAAATTTAGTTAGCTTGATTAGGGGATTAAAATGCTTAGATTTCAATTCATGAGCTTAAAGACTAAAATGTGAAAAGTTAAAATGTTAGGGGTAAAATAGTAATTTTACATAAATTCTAAATGTTAACTAAATTGAATACTAGAGGTATTAAGTGGATTGAAATTTTTCTATTTATATTAAGATAGACAACGTACGGACCTAGATCGAGGCAAAGCAAAAGCTTTGAAATAGTTCGTTTAACTTCTACGCCCTAGTTGTCGAGGTAAGTTCATATGAATGGTTATTATATTCTTGTTATTTAAATGTATGTTATTATGTTTATTATCATGTAATTTGATTGATGTATGAGTAAATCAATGCAATGATAGTTATTGAGTCCCGGTTGAACCTTGGGAATTCGTAGGATACAAATGACATGTCATTAGGGATTTCATGGTTTCGAGTGCTGGTGTTGAATGTCCTAACGATGGTTGAGGTCCTCAATTTTTTATGGATACTCCACAACTCATGTGAGTAGCATCGTGTAGCTTACATTCTGACTCATAGATCATCTAAGCATGCCCATTTCACAGCTCGTATGAGCAACGATGTAAAGGAAAGACTACGGTTATATGTATAAGCACACTTTGTGTGAGTTTCCTGAGTATCTGATGAAATTTTAGATGGTTCAATGGGCAAGAAAAGGAATTGGAATGGTAAGTATCCAAATGAAACTATACATATGCTCATGGAAAGGATGAATGAGTCAAATGATGTATTTTTCATATAGAAATGATTTATCATATGGTTAATTCAAATGAGTTATGTATAAATGCACTAACTTGTGTATTGATGATAATGTATAGGCTTGTGCCAAGCTTGTGGTTTGGGTTATATTATGCTTATACTTAATATTATGTAAATGAAATGGTAAGTTATGTTCTATTTTCTACGAACTTACTAAGCATTAAGTGCTTACGTAGTTTCTTTCCTATGCTTTATAGATTATTGGAAGCTCGATTGGTTTGGAAGCTCGTCAGAGATCTATCACACTATCCAGCCTAAATATCGGTAGTTTTTGAATATTTTGGCCAAGGTTATAATGGCATGTATAGGTGGACTTGTAATGGTATTTAGTTGAATTTTTATTTGATGATTTGGTATTTACAAGTTGTGTAAGTTAACTTTGTTGGTACCATTTGATGCCTTGTTAGATTGTGTCATTTTGGTTAACTTATAATGCATGTTTGGAATGGCTCATATGGTATGTTATGAATAGGTTTGATAATGGTCAATTTGTGACATGTTTGGTAAGTTTTGGACTAGAATTTGATTATTGAAATGTGGGAAAATATACATGTTTAGGTAAGAGTTGTTGTTTTTGTTTGTGGTGCATTCGAATGGAATATTGGTTAGCTGAATTAGGACTTCTGGAATGAAAAATATATGCATGTTTAGGTATGGTTTGATGCCTTGTAGGTATACACAAATTTTTCAAGTGATTGTGCATAGATTGGTGTTGGGAATGACTTTTTTTAGGAGAATTTTAGGTCTATACGGCCTACAATGCGGGCATGTGACTCAGCTGTGTGACCCTATTCAGAGAGTTATATGGGTGAGTACATGGACTGGGACACAGTTGTGTGCCAATAGTTTGAAGGTTACATGGCTTGACGCACAGACGTGTGTCTCAGCCGTGTGAGGTACACGGCCTGGCGACACCGTGTGACCCTTGTATCTAAATGTTTGTAACTTTTTCCTACTTTCCAAATGATTTCAATTTCATCCTAAATTGTTTCTAAGGTATTTCTTGGGCCTCGACTGCTCAATTTAGGGATAGTACGTGTATGTATGATTGGTTTATGATATGTTTATAACATTGAATGATAATATGTTTTAATTTTCAAATTATATGGTAATGCTCCAAAACCCTAATTCGGTGACGGATACAGGTTAGAGGTGTTACAATTTATCTTTATTTTTAGAGTCTACTTCTATCTCATCTTCTCTTCCATCATGGTATGTTGGTGCTGGGCCAAACATGTCAAGTGGATACCTTGGTGCTCACAAACCATTCATCCTTGCGAATTCTTGAAGAATTGGCTCCGTTTCTTGCATCCATCTAATCATTCCATCGAGCTTCTCCTCAGTTCTCCCACTTGTCCCTCTTTGAGCTTTCGACTACTCTTTCCATTTAAGTGGAACTGGAACATCCATCTTTTCTTTCCTTTTCTGATTCCAGTTCATGATGTGTTTTTTTTAACCCCAACGTATTGCATGTATAATAGTCTCTGATAATGCTTCTTCTTGCTTTCATGAACTACTTATTTTTGCCCATTGGAACTTCTACCCTTCTACATAGTTCCATCACCAGGTGGGGAAAGAAGATTCTAGCTTTTTGGCTGTGTGCACAATGCTTCATTTCATGGTAAATCCATCCACCCACACATATCTTCTTACGCTGCAAAGTACCATATAATAAAATAGCTTGAAAAGTATTAAAGTTAGAAACATTTAATGCGGGTGCAATTCTAGTGCCTATAAATTGCATCCACATTTTTGCTACTGAGAACGTTATTGCTTGATTGAAATTGATTGGCAAATCTATTTCTATCCTACGATTCTATGTACCTCTTTCTTCAGTTAAGTACTTAATGACATCCTTAGTATCTATATCTCAAATTTGTCTAAATCAGTGCTATTACAGAAGTATTTTCTATAAAAAAGTACATAAAACTCATATATCTCTCTAGGTGTAATCGGCACCTCTTTGCCTCTTATTATTACACTATCTTAATTTAGCCTTTTCTATATTTCTTGGTCTCTAAAGGAAGCATAGAACTCTTGCACAACTAAATTTACTGTGATTTCCTTAGGAATTATACAAAATTGCTTCCAATGATGGTATCTAACTAAACTCCAAATTTCATTACACAAAATCATTGAGAGTTCAAACCCTCATCCCTGGAAATAAGGCCTACCCTGTAACTCAAGAAAATATTTTTCAGCATTTGGATTCTCAAAATTTGAAGGGTCTGAAACTACCGTAGTTTCTTAGGCCGAAGCTCTCTTACTCTTCCTAGGAGGCATTTTCTATTATTCTACTTTTAAGAAACAATAAATGATGAAAATAATCAAGGAAATAGTAAAAATGAGAAAGAGATACTTTAAACCTTGACCTCCTTGCTTCTTCTTCGAATGCTTGATGAATTTACACCCAGTTTAACCTTAGAAATAGATATAGAGGTTTGTGTGGTTAGGTTTTAAGATAAAAAGGGGTTTTGGAGATCGAGACTTTGTAGAGTGGTTTAGTATTTAGAAGAAGTTAGGAGTTGGAGTTATGGTGTTTTAAAGTTAAAAATAAGGGGTTTTAGGTTTAAAAATCGAGTAAAACAAGGGTTATGCATTCGAGTTGTGCGAGTCGGTCGGGTTAACCTTGTAGAAAATTACAGCGATGTTACGACATAGGGCTTCCATGTTGTGACATCCCTGTTAGTTTGCTTATGTCACAACACCGGGGTTCATTATAGCGACACACCCTGTAGTTTTGAAATTTTGGGAAGCTGTCCTCCATGTCGCGGCATAGTCCCAACATCGATATAATTTTTTAATTCCCTTCTACTAGACAAAGTGTTGTGATACAAGGTAATTGTGTTGTAACATCGACTTTGGTTTCCCAATTTTTCGAGCTTTCAAAATGTTTCAGGCACCTGTTAGCTCTATGTTTGATCTTCCTGTTAACAATTCAATTAATTGGTCGCTGAAATATACAATTTTGTACAGTTAGTTAAAGTTACATAAACATGTTAGGTCTTGCTGTTGAATTCATCCTTTAGCTCTATTAGTGCACCATTGGGTGCTTCTTACAATTTGTTTCTGTCCGTATTAGTCTAGCATCCATCATGCCATTCTATTCTTTTTCGTTTATCTCGCTCTTAGAGTTTACCCTTTTGGCTTGCACTGATCACCGTCAATTCCTTTCGTAGATCGTAACTATTAATCACTTGTTGAATTTAGGAACAACACAACCATCCTAGTTTTCCTCTTTCCTCCTTTGTAAAAGGTTCGGGGATTTTTGTTTGTATTTATTATACATAAAGTGCTTAAATATTTATTCTAATAGAAACGGAATTACAAGAATTTTCTTGAATGTCTTGATGAATGTGGCATTCCGTACCACATAACTTGGATCCTAGTTCTAGAGGCCTTTGAGTTTTCCTACGGGTCGTATTACCATTCTATCGAATATTTCTCGTAGTAATCAAGTACTTTGTGATTTCTTCAACTCTATCTCCATGCTTATCAGTGATATTGTTTGGATGATGCTCGCCATGTGATCATAAGTACTATTGATGTATATTTTTTCGATCTTTTTCAACATCCGAAAGATCCCTAGCTCATTAAACTTTTTGGGTGTCTAATTAAATATTACTATCTTGCAAAAGATATTCAAGTTGAGTATTTACCCTAAAACTGAATGTTTATTCAAGTCGAGTATGTCATAAGAGCGTGTTTAAACTTTTGGGTATTCTTCCACTAGATTAACAGTGCATATCATTCGCTCTGACTGTCGAGATAAGTTCATAATGCTCTGATCTTGCACGTTGTCTCCATCGAGAGAATCTAACATTTTTGAATAGGTGAGTTTAACTCCTTATTGATTCTTGTGTCTACTCACCCTTTCCTCAAACAATTTTATAACTTTTTAGAATGTTATTTCCTCAAATAGTCATGATATTCTACTATACTCAGAGTTAAGCAGTTGTTCGAGAGATCCTCTTCCTCAAGAGCATATATAGTTAAATTCTCCTCCTTGTTTGTTCTTTGGTCTTGCTAATACTAATACCCCATCGTATTTGTATCAATGCTAATGTCATCATCTTTTAAGGAAGTGGGGATTCCTTTTTGAAGTTGGCATAATTCGAGCATCAATAGTTGATGGTTTTCCTAAATCTCCCATTCTTCATAGACCTATTCTTCATAAATATCACTATTGTAATCTAGGTCCTCATCCAACCACCTGTAGTTAAAATTATCCATTGTTTATGCCGGTCTGATTTCTGTAATCACTGCTACTGGTTTCTTAGTTGAGAGTGTATACTTGAGTTCCTTGAAGAGTAGACGCATGTCAGTAATGTTTAACAAGTAATAAAATAACTAAAAATTGTAGCTACAACCTGAATATTTCCTAATTATTATATTAATATGTAAAAGTTAAAATCAATATAGTGACATTGCCTCCCCAGCAACGGCACTAACAACTTGACCGCCTCTAGACATACCAATGTTCGGAGTAGAAATCCTACACAAAAGATGTTGAAAGACGGTATCCGCAAGTATATAGGTCAGGTTGTAATATAGTTACAATGGAATAGGTGAGTACTCTAAGGGTCGTACCCAAGGAAGGTGAGCACTAAATTAATTCTAGCTTAAAAATAAATAGATCTAATTAACACTCTAGTCAATTTATAATACGAATAAAAAAGGTTTTGATAAACTATACTAAGAATAAGCAAGAACATAAAAGAAAACTAAATAAATGAAAAGCAAGAAATCAAATAAGGAAATATGTATCAAATCTGGACATGGGTGATTAGCTTGCTTTGGTAATCTTAATCAACTATCTTTTTGGGTTCTCTTATTCAACCAATAGTTAATACCTTATCAGGATATTCTGATACGTCCACTAAAATATTGAGTCATAAGAAGTACTTATCTTTCGACCACATAGTCCAGACTGATTCAGGGTTAAGGTGTTCATGGATAGGCCATACCAATTTTCTATTAATTCAAACTTTGATGACTTCCTAGGGTTGTTAGACCTAGGGTTTAGGTTCTTCATTTCCTGAACAACTGATCCATTAAGAAATCCTTACAAAATAGTTAATTATTCAAACCTCCACTCGTTAATCCTCTACATGAGGATTAGTTCCTTATGGATCTAATGAACAATATATTTGAATAAAAGAATGAACATAAAGAACGATTCCAAGAATACAGTTTAGAAGAATTTTGATTGTGTTAAATTTAAACACAGAATCCTCACAGAGTTTGAGAATAATTTTAGAATTGATTTCTCCCCAAAAGTAAATAACAAGAAAGGAAATAAAGTCTAAAACCTAAGATAAAGGAAAAACTAAAGACTAAAACTAAAGAGAAAATTATACAATAGAAAGAGGCCCCCCTAACATGTGTTATTTGAGCATATTTATAGACTTAGAATGGTCGTCGTCTTTAACCCTAGTTCAGCTGACATTCTTGAGCTCAAAGTCAGATTGTGTGGGCCAAAATGCCCCTAGCTTGTATTATTTTCCTATATAGAGGCGATGCCGCAACACATCAGGTTATGTGTCGTGACATCAAAGGTAGTATGCTCAGCTTCAGGGTGTTTAAGGGGTATGTAATGACATCCTTAGGCTATGTCGCAACATTGAGGGCAGTCTTGGACTTTTCTTATTTTGCTCCCTATGTTACGACATCGCATTCTTCGAATTGGGTTAGTACACATTCTAATAGTCTTCTGTACACTCACAAAGTTTATTAGCTCACCTTTAGGCCTTATTCGACCCCTAAGGTTAATAAAGGGGTCTAATAATGCATTTTATTACACTAAACTAAACTTGTTAAAATGTAATTAAAACATAACTAAAATGCTTATGTTCAAGCTCCTAAAGTGTGAAAACTAGTTTAATTTGCTACACCGAATTATGACAGATCAGTTCACTAGTTAAGTTGTGAACTGGGGGTTTACCAGTCAAAGATCAAGTCAAACTCGAATTAGAAAATAAAGATATGATATATCTAGGAATACTTTACGAGAAAGTAACGTCTTTCCTAAGTCAAGTAGGGTATCCTAAGATTTTCATGACACTTAATTCATGAGAGTTCTCTCATTGAATATTCTGCCATCAAGTATTTGTTTCTGAACCAAGTTTGTGGAAATCAAGGTAATTCTCTTTCCTGTTAGGTGATTGTCCGAAAAGCTAGGTTCTCTTGCATGTGTGAATTCTGTAAGTATGGTCTATTTAAGTAATCTGTGTGTTTGTTTATATTGAAAACTAGCAGGACCATCCACTAGCAAGGATAAAGGCAAAACCAAGCTAGTTTAGTTTTTTAGCTTTTCAATAAGTGATCTAGGTTTCACCATAAGTATTTACACTATAATCTTTTTTCATATGAATGTTTAAGGTTTGTATCTTGTATGCGAACTGTGATGATTTTTAAGAAAAAATTTTTAAAATCAGTTCCAAAACTAAGTTTTCAATGAAACCCTATTTTAAAGTTTTAAAACTCTATTTCAAAGATATGATTTAGACGTGCTCCTAAATGAGCTTTTGTGCGAGTTCTTTATAAGTATTTTAAAACAAGCTCCCTATGGGAGCTTTCTATGATAAGTCTCTGTTGATGATCCTTTGTAAGCCATGTTGGATATATTGGTATACCAAAGGATTGTGAGTACTCACCTCTCCATTTCTGTAATCTTAGGCATTGGGGCCCTAGGACATGTGGATAGATAAGGGAATGTCGAGCTACGCTACATTCACTGGGACATGTTAGTGTATAGGAGAGTGTATTGCTTCGCCCTACACTTATGGGACATGTTATAAGGACTCTTTGAGTCATTCTGAGGCGTTATAAGGAGATCCCACACATCTAACTTGACTAAGATAAGTGTGGGCTTGAACATATCTTATGTTCCTTACCCATCCTGTTAAGTATGTAAAGTGCGAGAACATATTTTATGTTTCTTAGCCATTCTGATAAGATAGGTATGTGAGCATGATTTCATGTTGTATAAGTTCTGTTTCCAAGAGAGCACAAGCTAAGTTTTTAAGTATGTTTTTCAGTAACACATGCGAAACTGTTTTTCAAACTGATGTTTTCTGACAAGATTGTGAATTGGGTCTTACAACCTCACCCGCGAACCCAGCATGCAAAAGGATCTTAAGAGTAAGTATCCTTTTCATTTTAAATCATACCTTGTTGTTTCCTGATTAGTCATTGAGTCCACAATGAACTCACCCACTCCTTTCTTACTTCGCAAGTAAGTAGGTTATGGATAGCAGTGGCAAGGCTCACTCTTGACTGGATATTGGAAAACCTCAGAAAATAGGCGATGGGGTTTATTTTATGAGGGCTTAAGACTTATTATATATTTATTCTATTATCCAAATAGTTCCTTTAAAGTTTCAGCTATTTTGTTTTGTGAACCATAAGTTAGAATATTTATTATCTTTTGTTATAAATAAAATCGATATTCTTCATGCATGAGTCTTACATCAATTTGCTATTAAAATGTGTGAGTCAGGTTTATTACTAAGTATCATTTTTTGCAATCCCTTTATATTTGCGATTATGAAATTACATGCATACCCCTGATTTAGTGAACCTATGCATGCCTACGAACACTATTAGAGTATGAAACCCTATGTGTGTATAATTCTGTGAAGCTTATGAGTATGTGAACCTTTGATGTGTGCTTCGTTGCAAACTTAGTAAAACTATTCGAACTATCGTAATGTGAACTTAGGCTATAAACGAATTTTTTAATCTATGTTGTAAGCTTGTATGGGCGAACATAGTCTAAGTTTTTATTTGCGAACTTATATTATATCATGTGTGTGAACCTTAATTTGTTCATAGTTGACATATAAACCTACCTTTTTGGTATTGTAAGCTCACTGTGTGTAAACTATTTCCACTGTTGTATTTTAACTTAACACATTATCTGCTATTATTAAGTGGTACGTTGAAGGTTTGGTTGAAAGTTAACGGAGAGTCACTTTAGTGGATAATGTAGCTAGCCAGATTTGGGTCAAACCTACACGGCTAAATTTGTGGTGTTACAGGAGGTATGGGCTAACTGAAGGGAATTGGGTAACATTGAGGAATGGTATCTACTAGTACGGTAAATGACACCGTGGCGACAGTATATAGACTCTATGGAGCGACACCACAATGACAGTTATTATTAGGTCCTTCAGGGTGGCACATCAAAAGAAGTTTATTGATTCCTCGAAATCAAAAGTCTGCCAGAACAATAAGCAGGGGTTACAGTTTGTAAGACCATAGCTCGACTATCACAACATATGGAGTCCACCAGGACAATAAACATGCGGTTATAATTTGTAAAACCATAGCTCGGCTATGGCAACATATAGAGTCCACTGGGACATTAAACATGGGGTTACAATGTGTAAGACGATAACTCGACTATGGCAACATATGGAGTCTGCAGGATAGTAATTCAGGAGTCCCACCAAGGTATAAAGTCGAAGTTGTGGTGTGACTCACGCAACAAGTTACAAGACAGAATGGTCTTTGCACGTCTAGGGAATGTAGAAAAATGGGATAACAAGGGGATTCACCAAATTGAAATGGTGAGTGAGCCAAAGAAGAGCATCAACACAGACATGCGCAAAAGGAAAGAGAAATTCCCTAAACAAACTGGCATACATAGTACCCGCAAGTAAGAATCTGCCAGAGAAGTCGTCGAACCAGCAGTGGCGAAGTAGATATAGAAGGGATTATTATAGGTTAAGATCTTAATTTCACAATCAAAAAAGAGGTAGCTGGAAGGGTGAGAAGTCTGTCAAGAGACCTCATGGGAGGAAATGTCTGTACTAGGCTGAAATACCAACAAAGTATGCAAGAAAATTTCTAGGAAAAGCATGTCCAGTTAGGACTACATAACATGGGGAAAAGACCACTAACTCTAACGACGAGGAAGTTCCCTAAGAACTACCATGGTAGAGAGTCCGCCAGAAAATATTGAGAAGTGGGAGTCCATTAGGGCCATATAGCTCGGGGAAGACCTTGTAGGTATACCGAGTGTCGAAACTATTAAGGGATACCTAAGTAGGAAATAGTATGTTGGGAACTACTTGTCCATTGGAGTACCTTAAAAGACGGAATTAATAGAATCAGTACTATAGGGTTACATCCTGAGCACGTGTCCACCAAGGAATAGAGGATATTAGGAAGAGACCTTATTTAGGTAAGGATCTACAATTATGACGAATACTTGGGTAAACATCAATAGATGTCGCCAGTTAGATATAGTAAATATGAGTATCAATGATGTGGCATATCATGAAAGGGTATAATGAAAGTCTGAAACAATGATAAATAGGGCTAAGACCCATGTGAGAATATCTCTATATAGAACATGGTTATGACAAGACTAGGGATTATGTTCGCTAATAGTCAGCTTAGAGAGAATGGGGCATTGGCTACACCAAGTAAGTTCATGAATCCTCCTACGAAATCAAGGGAGTTAAATTTTGTGCCTAGAATATCATTTTATTCAGATTTAAGCAGTCTTCTATGAATTTTATGTAACATTTATATTACAACCTAACCTGTATACTTAAGGACACCACTTTAATTCGTATCTTTAGTTGTAGTATTCTCACTTCCATCAGTAGTACATCTAGAGGCAGTCACAATCTCAGCTCGTAATTGTCTTCACACCATAATAGAACAATTTCGATTAAGTGAACATAATAAAGACTAAAATAAAAACTAAAGAAAACTAAAAAATTAAACATATGGAATATTGTTTGATGGCTCCCTAGGGCAAATCCCTAGGTCAACTCCCCTTCAATGATGTTGTAATCAGGTTTATATAGGCTACGATTGAGGGTTTTAAGTACCTAAGAAATTTTTCAATTAATTAAGGTTTAACAGGAAAAATACGCCCCTGAAAATTGCAAAAACGGGGATGTGTGTATCTAGAATTACACCGCGATGTCAAGGTCCCTACGTCGCGATGTTGGCCCTTTTTCAATCCTAGATGCTTTAGTGTTTAGTGTAGCAACACGGCATGCTAGTGTTGTAACACTAGCATCATCTTTTGTCTCCTTTCACCTAAAATGACACTTTACACACTCAAATAGCCTATTAGTCGTTCACGAGGCCTGAGTTGGCCCAACGGGTCATAAAAACACTAAAAATTGTGTAAAAGCGCTTATTTTGCAACAAAATAAATCTAAGCTAATAAAATAAAATGTCACGCCCTAAATTGTGGGTTAAATTTCAGATTTAAATTTATGGTATGTTGACATATTATTTCTATTATGTTTGAGCATGCATTTGCACATCTGTCTGGTTATGGTCCGTTAAGAGCTTCTAAAAAACCCTAATTCTCTTCGAATCTTTCATTTATGTCGCATGTTTTTATGTTGTAAACCCTAAATTTTCTCTCTTCTTTTTACTTCTGTAGTATAATTCTATGCTCTAGACCTTAGTTATGTCACCTGCTCCTTCTGTGCTCCTCAAACCCTAGGTATTTAATCATCTTGTCCCTTTGGTCGGCCCTCTCTTTTCACTTTTCATGTTTCTGTTGCCGCCCCAAAGCCCTAACTCTATTTTTTCTTCCTTTTTGCCATATCTCTCTTCCACTCTTGTCTCTTTCTTTTCTTCCATGTGGCACCGCACATCTCTTGTCTTTATATTTCTTTTCCTTTTTCTTTCTTTTCTTCCTCTATTTTTTTCTTGGCCACCGCACCTTGCACCCTTTTTGTGCCGTCGTTCTTCTATTTTGTAGTAATTTTTTTGTCGTTGGTGCTTATAACCAATCGGATCTCCTATCGTTTGAAAAATAAGTCATTGTTAGGTTATTTATTTATTCTATTGATAACTTAATTATCGAACTTACCCACGGTATAAATAGATAAAATTGTGCAAGACAAACCAATATTCATAGCATATATCCTATTTAATGGGAGTTACAAGGACTTGAGGAGTGGGATGCTATTGATCATATTTTCTATTCATTAAGAACTGTTCAGGTGTATTTGTAGACACCATTGAATGTTGATTATTCACCTATTGTTCTTAATTTTAGAGTTAGGAGATTTTTAGTAGGAAAATCTCATGGGGGGAGATTTTAAACTATTTGTACTCGGGGTGAGCCTGAAATTATCTTAGGATTAGGATAGGTTAGGTTTAAATCATTACTTGTACTCTATGAATTTAGTAGTATAAACCATCTTTGGGTAAGGTTTTGAAGACTTAGGTTAATTCTGAAGTGCATAAATAATTCTTAGTATTTATTCTCTCATTTTAATTTTTAGTGTCAAACTCTATGGTAAGTCATGTGCCCACGTTATATGCTACACCCATGTTGCCATAACTTATTGCCTGGCTCAGAATTTTTCAATCACAAACATAACCCCAATCATCATTCATTGAAACCTGATTTACAGCACTAGCTAGTTGTACAAACACCTATTCATTCAATCTATACGGATACTCTTCTGAATCAACCCCTGAATAAAAAATAATACTTATGAATTATTATTTTATATTTTTTGAGTCGCAAGAAAGGAAAAATTCAAAAAAGTAGATGACAAGATTATGTACTCTTAAACTAGATGTGAGAATAATAAATTTAAATGGTTATAATGGTATGATGCTTGAAGCAATCTAATTCAGATCCCATATGATTATAAGAACAGACCACCCCTTATAAGCTAGAAACAATGTGAAAATGTTTGCCTTTCTCATTTATTTTCCATAATAAAATACCGAAAGCTCAACCCAATAACAAAAGTAGTCACGATCGATACTGTAGTCAGCCCAATAGCTAGCGTAGTGTCCAGCAGTAAATTTTACAAGAAAAAAAATGAAACACTACTAGGAACTTCATTGTAGTTGGATCAAACAACCTTGACATCGGGCCTGTCATCCTCGATCATGAAAGAACGCCAGAACCAGTGCTGCTTCCAGACTTTGTCAACCATAGCATCAACAGGGACACCTTTGGTCTCAGGCAACAAGAACCATGTGAAGGCTCCCATTATGATAACCCAGGCAGCAAAGAAGAAAAAGATTCCTGCTTGCATCTGGCATAGCATTGAGAGGAAAGCTTGACCAATGATGAAAGTGAAGAGCATGTTGGTGCTGACTGCAAAGGCAAAACCAGCTGATCTGGTCTCCAGAGGGAAAATCTCACTAGGAATTAACCAACCAAGAGGCCCCCATGACCAGGCAAAGCCCATGACAAAGGTACACACGGAGATCACCACAAAGATTGCCTCTCCTTTGGAAAGATTGTCACCTGTGGTTTTCAATTCTTTGAAAAGGATTATGCCAATAATAACCTGCATGTAATTTATGCAACACATTAAATACCAACATTAATTAATTTATAATAAGTGAATAAAAATATAAGATGGAGACTTGACCTGAGAAATGAACATTTGGACACAAGCTTCAAGTAGCAGAATTCTCCTGCCAGCCCTATCTACTACATATATTGAAACTACAGTACTAAACACATTGACAAGGCCAGTAATAACAGATGAAAGCAATGCAGCATCATTCCCAAATCCCACCGTCTGGAACAGAACAGGAGCGTAGAACATTATAGCGTTGATTCCAGTAAATTGCTGGAAAATTTGCAAACAGATGGAAATTACTAGTTGGGGTCGGCTAACTGGCTTCATTAGTTTGCGGAAAGGGTCCTTTACTTGCTTTGCCATCTCACATGCATGTATAATTGAATCAAACTCGTCATCAACATTTTCGACACCACGAATCTTCCTCAGAACCTTCCTTCCTTCCTCAACTTTGTGACGTTCAATAAGGCTAGTTGGAGTCTCACAAATGAGTATAGATCCCAAACAAAGCATCAAAGCAGGGACACCAGCAATGCCAAGAGAAATTCTCCATCCATGAGGATGGACATTTGTTGTAAAGTAGTTTATCAGATTGGATACCAAAATTCCAATTGTAATGAAGAGCTGGAAACTTATGTTGAGTGCTCCACGAAGATTTGGTGGAGCTATCTCCGATAAGAAGAGTGGTACCGCCTGAAATAATAATTAGTGATTAATATAAATTAAATTGAAAAGGATACATGTAATTAAGTAATGGCCATTCACCATTGGTAGAAGTAAAGTGATGCATGCAGAAGAGTCTGTCACTAAAGCTAATTATATAACTTACTTGATTGGCAAACCCAACACCAAAGCCGAGAAAAATTCTCCCAAAAATTAGCATTTCGATGTTGATACCTCCAGCAGTCAAAATCACGCCTATTATGAAAAATATTGAAGCAATCTGCATGGTGAGTTTCCTACCATATTTTGAACACACCTTTGAAGCTACAAAACTAGCTATTAAAGCAGCAAGGTACAAGCAAGACGTGAACAACTGGAGGAATTGGTCATCGTATTTGCAGTAATTGCTTTCAAGTGCATGATGTTTCTTTTCTAACACAGCTGGAAAGAATTTTTTTAAGAAATCATCCATGGATGTTACTCCACCTGTTAATCCAAATCAAACCCTTTTCTTAGCAAATGTTTTTAATTTGAATCTAATAATACAAATATTCTGAAGAAAAAAGAAAACCTGAAATGCCAATATCATATCCAAACATCAAGCCTCCAAAGGCTGCTATGATCACACAAACTATGACATACACTGTTATCCTGCCTTCAAATTCTTGATTCTCTCCAGAGCCGCTTACTACGACTGCCGGCATTTTCCACTAAAGATGCAATGAAGATATAGAAGTAAATACAAATATAGATCGGAATACTAGCTCTCTTTTCCTTTTCTTTATTTGTGAATAAGTAATAAAGACCAACACTACTATTATTATTTAGTTGTCATAAATTAAAACGTCAGTGTCTTAGACCTTATTTTATAGCATGGTTTATATACAAC
>JABFAF010279086.1:6042-16869 GCA_013677275.1 Gossypium schwendimanii
CAATTTTGCTATTTTGAGCGATTTTAAGAATCAAGAAAATCAAGATTTCAAATCTTAGAAATCTTGGTCTAAGAAACCGAACCTTGCAGTTAAGGCGCATTGGATCTTAGTTACGAGCATGAACGAACCTATTTCGGGAGAGAATGAATTATAAGCCCAAGTTCTTGAAGACATGGCCCAATAAGATGTTCCAAGCCCAAACCAGAAATTTAAGTCAGACTTAGTTGAAAAACTAGATCAAGTTGTCAAAGTGGCCCAATTTGTTAAGTTTTAATTCTTTAAATACTTAGTTTAAATTTTAGACTTTATAAATTAATTTCTATGTAAACATTCAGTCCAAGAGGCCCATTTAAAAAGCCTTGGCCGAATTTTCCTTTAAAATCAAATAATTAGGATTTTTCCTGTGGCTTGACAACTCGATCTTGGTCCGCGCGCAACCCCTTATCACAAGTGTGCATATGACCCTTTTGTCATGACAACTATATCCTAGCATTTTACTACAGTCACATGGGCATTAATCATTCATATTTTCATATTCATAACCTGTATTGTCGCATATAAAATTTCAATTTCCATCGATTGAGTCAGAACTTGAATTATACATAGAGTGAATGATACATTTCATGATCTTTTCCATTCTTCTAGTTACAATCAATAGATATAACATCAATTACCTATTTCATTGCATTTCAATTCAATCACATTCGCTAGCCATGTATGCCAAATTTTTTACCAACATTTCAAATTATGTTCAAGCTCAGATACAAATGGAAATAACATAAGCAAACCTATTAAATAAAGAAGGGTAGTGAGTTCCATAAGAACTTACCTTTCATGTAACACCCTCAACTCGATCCGTTATGCCGGATCCGGATATTGGGTATTACCAAACAAATACATACAAAAACTTAATATATTTAAACAAGTTACAATTAATTACACCTTCTTAGTTACTAATTTCAAACTAAATTACATAAGTATATACAATAAGAAAATACAACTACAACAATATTTAAATTGAAATCCTTATCTATTGTAGATATCCAAAAATATGGATTTCTATGTAACAATTCAGACTTCGAACTCACCACCAAACTCATTCTATATGCATAATAAATCGATACGCCACTTTTTGGCGTAGTCCTAACATCGTCCCTCCTGGTGCAGTCCCACATCAACTCACCTATAACATAACACACATAGAAAAGTTCATAAGAACTTAGTGAGGAAAACATCATTTACCTGAGTGATATTTGCACATTGCAACTGATAATTTATATAAATGATTTCATCATTCTTAACCTTCAACTTGTCTCTTACGAATGCTTCCTTAAGTTTTATCCCTTTACAAGTGTTAGTTACTATACCTCACTCTGAAGCTATTTCCTTTTCATTCAATGCCTTCGATACATCACTTACATCTTTCACTTTGAGCCAACACCTCATCATGATTTAAGAAGTAACACATACACAGATTATAGGTACTTCCTTCAAACATAACAAGTTCACATCCTTATTCAGCATACATTTTCAATATTAACCCATTACTTCTCTATATCCCTTCAAATTTCTTCATTGAGAGTCCTATTAAGACATACCACAAGGGCATTCCATCTGGAGTATGCCACAAAGGCTATCCTTGTAGGATTTTCCACAGAGGCTATCCCTTCATAATTCTCCACAAAGGCTATTGTAACAATCCGTTTTTCAATGGTGTAAAAAATAATGGTTTCAGGTTCACAAATTCGACGAGTGAGACTGTAAATAATATTATTTAATATTTACGAGTCAAACATATTTAATAAATTTTAATTTGATAATTTATGTTATTTGAATGAATAGCTAAGTTCAAATGGTATGTTCCAAAAGTCAAGTGGCTTTAGAAAAAGAGGTATCGAGACCTCATTTCCATAAATTGAGCCGTAAAAATTTTGTTAAAATTTTGTTTATCGAGCTAGAGTTAGAACCCAACTATTTGCTTGTTGGTTCATAATTTTCCCAAAATTCTTGATAGAGTTCGCCAACTTACCATATGTTCAATTAAGTCCCAAATTTCCCACATAATTGGGTCCTTTAAGATATTCGGGTGTGACATAATGTTCTAAGAACCTTTCTGTGACATAATGATCTAAGAACCTTTCTCATAAGCTTCGAGTTTGAGTAATCACTTCCTAAGGCAAAAGCTTGATTGGCCAGGTCGCAGAGTCTTGCATAAAACTCTCCAATGGCCTTTGTTTCCTACATCCCCAGAGTCTCAAATTTAGTTGTCAGCATCTGAAGCTTGGATTTTTTCACTGTATTGGTCCCTTCATGAGCTATCTTTAGTATTTCCCAAGCCCTCTTGGGTTCAGTACACTTAGAAATTCTTTTGAACTCTTGTGCATCTACCCCATAGAAAATAGTATATAGTGATTATCAGTTGGCATTAGCAGTCATTTCTACTTCAGTGGTCGAGGTTGCCTCGGAATTGGAAGTTTTTATTTCTTCAACTTTAGTGAAATGATGAGTCTATCCAGTTAAAACAACTCTTCATGCTCGTTCATCAGTTGACTTAATGAAAGTTTTCATATTAGCTTTCCAGTAAACATAATTTACTCTATCGAGCATAGGGAGACATGAGATTGAAGATCCTTTCATTGTAAGCAAGCATATTAACTAAGATAATCACCATTTATGTTAAATGAGAGGCTTTGGTACCAATTGTAGAAACGAGGGGATACTTGCTTTGCAAACTAGAAACTATGGCTAAAATAGTGCTTGGAACTAGGACCACAGTTACAACCATGAAATCAAAAGTGTGAAAATGTAAAGATGAACGCCAAAATTGTTTACGCAGGTCGACCTCAGTCTACGTCTGCGAGGTCTTACCCAAAGCAATGATTAATTATCTTTCTCATAGTACAACCAATGATTTAAGTCCTAACACTAGAATAAATCTCACCAATTTAGCGAGGGTGACCGATGTACAAAGACCAGATCACTCTCCCATTAAGTTTCCCCTTCGAAAGCTTAGTTTTGCAGTACAAAAAGCTCTCTTGATTGCTTACATAAACAATGCACACATAAATATTCCTCTCTTGAATAAATTTGTGCTTTCTTAAACTTTAGGTCTCTTAGTTGTCTTTAACCTAGACAAAACTTAAGTTTATATACTAATTAAGTTTTGCTTACATAAGAGTTATAATTTAATCATTTTTCTATAATGTAATGCTAAAATTCAACATAGGATAATAATTCCATAAGAGTGCTAATGTAATTCAAAGTCTTCAACCATACTAATTATATATATTATTTTTATATAATTTTTTTAAAAAATATAACCATAAAAATACTAAAAACATTAAAATAAATGTTTCCCAATAAATTGAAAATAAATTAAAAAAAGAACATGTATACTTAAATAACACTAAGATAGGTGCAACTTAACAAGCAAATGCCTCTAAATAGTAACAAAATTAACAATAAAATAAGAGTTATACAATATCTAAACAATAACAATAAAATAGTAGCAACATCATAGTGAAAAAGCAACAAGAAAATAGCAACAAAATAACAAGAAAATAGCAACAAAACAACAAGAAAATAGAAAAAGAAACCGTAAAAAAAATCATTTTTTTTGCATATTCGGGCTGGGCTAGGCTTGGGCAACAAAAGCCTTACTTGAGGCCCAGCCGGGCCCATGAACAGGTCTAGTCTTGCCTACCTCCCAAAAAATCAGAAAATTGTAGTTTTAGCCACCCAAATTATATAAGGGAAAATTTTGTTTTGGTCTCTCCAAAAAATAAAAAATATTCTTTTTAGTCTATTCAAAAACGATAAAATCATAAATTAATACATGATAAAATTTATATTTAACCTCTCAAAAATTTGTAATTTAATTTTTGCCCCACAAAATATTTCTGGATTCGTTCCTGTATACATATACGTTATATGTTTTTAAAAAAAAAAATTGAAATTTAAGAATTTGATGATTATATTTTATTTTAAAATATAAATATAAATATAAATATAAAATAATTAAAATAAAAATATTAAAAATTAATTTAAAATATCAAGAATTTATATTGACCAATATACATCCATATAAATCAAAATGGAATAAAACAACTTAAATATAAAATAATGTTTTTTGGCATCTATTTTTTTTATGTCTATTTTATGGTTCATGTTTTGATTGTCCCTCTTATTAATATCATCTTCATGGTTCAAACTTGTATTCTATCTTTTAGAATGCAATGTGTATTATTGGTGCACCTAATGTGATAATTGTTATTTAGACCGGATTGACCGGTTGGATTGGAGATTGGTCAAAGTATCGGTTCAGAGAGAAACATCAAACTAATTGATTTGAGAATCTATATGAGCCTATTGAATTGATAATTAAACCGATTAAATTGGTTTTTTTTTAATAAATTTTTTTAATGATTAAATAAATCATGACCCAACACCATACCTAAAACCATCACCGTAAACGCAAGTGATAACAAAAAGTTTTGATCAAACGTATTTGCCATAACAATAAAACGTATGTGACTGATGACAATACCAAAACCGAAAGCCATGACCACAAACAAGTGATAAGTTTTAGCACGATTTTTTCAACACCAAAAAATAACTATAAAAACACCAAGTGCTCCTTACCTTTTTCATCACAAATACAAAATATAAGCCCTGTTAGAGATTCTCCAAAGCTCTTAAAAATGGCGGAAACAGGCTTAGAACCTACTGAAGCATTCCATTACAATTGGAAAAACGAATTGAAAGCATTCGATGAAACAAAATCAAGAGTGAAAGGGCTCGTAGATTCTGGTTTATCCAAGATCCCAACCATTTTCATCAACCAACGGTACAAGCTCGAGAGAAACAGTAACATCCATGACCACAAACCTCGAAGCTCCATCAATGGCTGAATCCATATCATAGACTTGACTGGCGTCGACGATGACCCAAATTTACGTCACGAAATAGTGAAGAAAGTTGGAGAAGCTTGTGCGAGATGGGGTTTCTTTCAAGTTATCAACCATGGGATTCCGCTGACGACTTTAGATGAAATGATTGACGGAATTCGAAGGTTTCATGAACAAGATAAGGAAGCTAAGAAAGAGTTTTATTCTCGAGATAACAGCAGGAAAGTGATTTATAATAGTAATTTCGATCTTTATGTGGCGGAAGCAGCCAATTGGAGGGATACTTTGAGGTGTGTCATGGCACCTTGTCAGCCTCTTCCTCAAGAACTGCCTGCTGTTTGCAGTTAAGTAATAATAAGTACAATGCTATTACCATGTTACAGAGATCTTTGCTACGCAATCATATCTGACGCTAACTCAATCTGCAGAGATATAATGATAGAGTATTCGAATAGAGTGATGAAATTAGGACTGACTTTGTTAGAATTGCTCTCGGAAGCTTTGGGGCTGAACCGGAGTTATTTGGAAGATATTGGGTGCGGTGAGGGACTGCTTATGGTTGGCCATTACTATCCGCCATGCCCTGAACCAGACTTGACATTGGGCACCGGCAGCCACACCGATAGCGGCTTCTTCACCGTACTTTTACAAGATCAAATCAGCAGACTTTAAGTCCTTCAGCAAAATCAGTGGCTTGATGTTATGTCTATCCATGGAGCTCTTGTTGTCAATTTGGGTGGTATGATGCAGGCAAGTCTACCTTACCTTTAACCTTAACATGATAGTAGGTATTTTTAGCAATTTTATTTGTGTTTGACACTCTGTCGAATATAGGGCTGTAAATGAATCGAGTTTGAACAAATAAATCTCTATTCATGTTCAATTATTTATTTTTAAGTTTGTTCGTGTTCAGTTTGTGTTCATTAAGACTTTCAAATTTTGTGTTCATGTTCATTTATTTAAAAATATGTGGGTTCATGTTTGCTTGTTTAATGTTTACAAACATGTTCATTTAACTTAATTGAACATGTTCATGAACATTAAATGAACATGTTCATGAACATATAATTGAGCATATTCATGAACAATGTTAATGAATAATAAACAAACAAACAAACAATAAATACATACACACATATATTATTTTAATATTTTTATAAGAAAATATCATTAATAAATAAACGAGTCAATAAACGAGCTTATAAACGAGCTTGTTCATCAACATAACTAACCAAACACACCTTTTTTCGTGTTCGTTCATTTATTAAACGAACATAAAAAAAATTGCTCATACTCGTTTATTTAGCTTAGTAAATGAACATAAACGAACGTTATATGAACGGTTCATGATCAGTTCATCGAACATTCTATTCATTTACACCCGTAGTCCAACACATTAGAAGCTTAAAAGGATTTATATCTTAGGTAGCGTAGGTGAGTTGAGTTTCTTAAGGATTATGACTGTACAATAGAGTATCATCCTAGTAAGGCTAATGTTGTAGCCGATGCTCTTCGCTGTAGAGCGATGACTGAACTAAGAGTGATGTTCGCTTGTCTGATTGTTTTCAAGGATGAGAGTTTGCTAGCTGAACTGCAAGTTAAGCCATCTTGGGTCAATCAAATTCGAACTAAACAACTAAGTGATGAGTCTCTGGTACAGCGTCTACGTCAGCTTGATTTGGGTGAATCATCGAATTTCAGTTTGAATGGCGACAAGGTTTTGTGTTTCAAGGGTTAAATTTGGGTGCCTAACGATAAGGAATTGAGACAATTGATTCTATAGGAGGCACATAGCAGCCCTTATGCTATGCATCCTGGTGGAGAGAAAATGCATTGAGATCTCTGAGCACTGTATTGGTAACCTAGTATGAAACTGTTTGACGTGTCAAAAGGTTAAGGCTGAGCATCAGTTACCTTCAGGGTTGCTTCAGCCGATTAAAATTCCTCTGTTGAAGTGAAAGTGGGTGATGATGGATTTTGTTAGTGGGCTGCCCTTAACACCCACTAAGAAAGATTCGGTGCGGTTCATCGTTGATCGATTGACCAAGTCCACCTATTTCCTTTCTGTCAGGACATAATACTTGTTGCAAAAGCTCGCCAAGCTGTATGTTTATGAAATTGTAAGACTGCACGGAGTTCCAGTGTTAATTATCTTAGACAGGGATTCGCGTTTTACTTCTCGATTCTGGAAGAAGCTTCATGAGGCGTTGAGCACTCGACTCGACTTTAGTACTGTGTATCACCCTTAGACTGATGGACAATCTGAGTGGGTTATTCAGATTCTAGAGGATATGCCACGAGGTTGTGTAATTGATTTTCGTGGCAGTTGGGAGGATTACTTGCGATTGGTAGAATTTGCATACAATAATAGTTTCCAGTCTAGTTTTAGATGGTACCTTACGAGGCTCTGTATGGTTGTAACAATTGTACTCCTCTGTGTTGCACCGAGTTAGGTGAGTGTCGGGCTTTGGGTCTCGAGCTAATTTTTGGGACCGAGAAACTGTTAAGTTGATTTGAGATCGACTTAAGACTGCTTCTGATCGACAGAATTTTTATGCAGATCTAAAGAGAAAATATATTGAGTTTTCTGTTGGTGATCAGGTGTTCTTGAAAGTGTCTTTGTGGAAAAAGGTTATTCGGCTTGGTCTTAAGGGCAACTTGAGCCCGAGGTTTATTGGACCTTATCATATTCTAAAGCGTGTCGGATCTATCGCGTATTAGTTAGAATTACATCCTGAGTTGGAACGAATTCATGATGTATTTCACGTCTTGATGTTGAAACGGTATCGATCAGATCTGTCGCACATTGTTCCTATTGAGGAGATTGAGATATGACCGGATCTAACTTTTGGGGAGAAACCTATTTAAATTTTGGATCGAGACGTTAAGGTATTGAGAAAGAAAATTGTCCCTTTAGTTAAGTTCCTTTGGCGAAATCATGGGACTAAGGAAGCCACTTGGGAACCTGAAGATTCGATTCATCAATAACACCCGTATTTGTTTGAGTCAGGTAAATTTCAAGGCCAAAATTTGTTTTAGGGGGAGAGAGTTGTAGTGCCCCAAAAATTTGAGTGTTTAAGTGTTGGGTTCTAGCGTAATTAAGCTTCTGTATTTGTGGTTCTGTGCTTTGCTTATGTGTTTTAGGTTAAGAGTTCGAGTTGTGTTTTAGAAATTTTTGTTATTTTAATTTAAGCTAACCTCTATTCCTAAGCCATCGACTTAATTTTAATTCGGTGTTAACCTGTATCAAGAATTAGCTTGCTGGTTCACTGGTTCAGCTTTTATATTCTGTTTAGTACTGTGTTCGAGTCTCAGTGTATGCGTTAAGTAATATTTTTTCTTAATGTTGGAATTTTGATCGGTGGTTAAATTAAATTAAATGTTTCCCTCTCCTTTCTACTTCCTATTTTCCCTTTTCCTTTCTTCTTCCTTTTTCGTCTCTTTCCCTTTTAGTTTTTTATTTCTTTTTCTTTCATTCAATCGCTGCTTAGATTCACACGTCTTGTATGCTACTGTTGTTGGGTAAGTTTGTGTTATGTTAAATTACTGTGTTTGGTTGTCCAATTTTGGAAAACATTGATTGTTGTCTTCCTTGCCCAATGTAGTTTTGCGTAAACTGCTCGAACCCTTTTGATTATACGTTTGGTTGTTGTTTAGGGGTAGGTCTCAAAGATAACCATCCTTTTAATGCTCTAGATTGTGATTTACGGTAGTGTAGAGGTAATTATTACGCGATTTAGGATTTTCTTGTCTCGAAATGTTTCGACAAAGTTGGTGGTGTGATAATCTTAATGTTTGTTTCGAATTACTGTTTAATTGTTGTTGGACTTTTCGTTTTAGGTGTTGGGAATCTTCTACGTTGTTACTGCATCAAAACTATTTCAGGTGCATTCCAAAAACTAGAGTTTTTACGAAGTTTGGATGCCAAAAAATATGGTTGTCAACGCCACACAGCTGTGTGCCAGGTCGTGTGATAGGCCGTGTAACTCACTGTCCACCAAGTAAGACCCACACTGGCAAGGGACATGGGTGTGTGTCCAGATCGTGTTTGGCCATATTAGTGTAGGGTTCATATAGGAGAAGGACACGGGCGAGTGTCCAGGCAATGTAACTCGCTGTTTACAAAATAATGATCACACCGGTGAACAGCACGGGCGTGTGTCCAGGCCGTGTGACTCACTGTTTACAAAATAAGGATTACACAGGTGGAGGACACGACCTTGTGTTAGGCCGTGTGAGACACACGGGCAAGCACACGGGCAGAGGACACGATAGTGTGTTAGGCCGTGTGAGACACACGGACAAGCACACGGGCATGTTCCAGGCCGTGTGAGACCACACGGGCGTGTAGGCCAGTTTACGAATTTTTGTCATATTCCAAGCATCGCTCGAACTGAATACAATCCTTCTATGAGGCCGTTTGAACTGAATTAAACTGTATAAATTGATATTTTGTGATCTGGAACTTGAATATTTATTATCAATATGTGTATTGTGTTTGACTAATATTGTTAGAATTGATCTATTGTATTCGAGTATAAGTTGTATTTGAATATTCGTATAGAACTCTGTATTAACTGTTATGTGATGTATGCATATGCATTGGATGAGAATTGAATCAGAAGGAAGTATTCTGTTCTGAACCAGTTGTTAAATCCTTAGTATCTGTGTACTAATTTGGCAGCTAGATTGCAATCTCTGAAATGTGTCAGACTGGCACTAGGTAGTGTGTAGGGTTGGATGTGTAATAAATACCCTATTTGGTGTGTTAGGTTGGTTAGAGATGGTGTATAGCGGCTGGTATTAAGTAACAACATCTATTCTATTCTGTGTTGCATCTGATTATAGTCTGTAACTGAATGAACTGTTTCATAATTCTGAATCAACATCTACACTTGAATATCTTGGTTTTACCGATATTCTATTGAATATGTAAATAGTTAGGTCCTTTCGGATCTATTAATTCAATTATTGTTGAATGAATTCAAGGTGAATCACAGACTTGATCAGGTTAGCAGATGGGGAGCTCGGATATGTTTTTATATCGTTTAGTATCATTAACCATGCTAATTATTTTCGTAGTTTTAGTTAGTTGGAAGATACTCTTGGGATACTAGTTTGTTTCTGTTAAAACATTATCAAACTTTAAAGTAGTGTTATTATAAATTGTAGAATTGTTTTAATTCTCGTTCGTTGTAACTCTTCAGACTTCGCCTTATCGTCTATGCCGAATATAAGGTGTTAGATCTTCCATTCAAACAATGGGTCCACGTAAGTGAAATTATTGTTTGTTTTGTTTTTTACTATTATAATGATACTGAAATCAAAAGTTACTTTGTTGCATCACATCCATCTTGATATTGTGCAGGGCTTTAGGTAAAATCCAAAAGTAAATAATGCATTTCCACAAGGTAGATAGGGTGCATGACTTTTCACGTCACCAGTAATGCCCTTTTTGTAACGATTATCTAAATTTAGAATAAGACAAAGCAAAAGTTATTGCGTCACATTCACCTTCATTGAATTAAATACTAATTCCATAACAATAATTAGATAGTTAAATTTTGACTTAATTGAATTGAATTATTCGATTTTTTTATTTAATTCGAATAAATAATTCACGTTTTGAGTTCGAGTCGAGTTGAATTATAACTCAGACAATCAAATAATAGGTCAGTGTAAATATGCCTTTGGTCCCTATCAATTTTGAAAATGAACAAATTGATCTCTCTAAAAAAACAAAACAAAATTCAAAATATTTATAAAAATTTCAAAATTTATATATTTTTGAAATATATATATTTTCGAAAAAAAAAATTCTAAACAATAAAAAGGTTAAAATTTTAAAAAATTTCTAAAATAATAATTTTGGGATCTAAATAAGTTAATTAAATATTCAATTTTATCATACTAAAGTGTC
>JABFAF010279156.1:5149-42824 GCA_013677275.1 Gossypium schwendimanii
CCTTTCTTGTTGGCGGTCTTTTTCATTTAGTGAACTTCATTTTTTAAACTTCTGGATGAGCTTTAACATGAGGTTTATTTAAAATAAAATAATATATTTACTAAAATCATTAATAGCACGATTAATTCACTGGAATGGAATAGGCTGTAATAGAATAATCATTATGTGATAATGAAGTAAAGTTGTAATGAAATTGAATAAGCATAACAGTGATTTGGTTTGATGAAATGAAATGATTATTGTAACAGTATTCATGCATTTAATTGGGAGGAGTAGACGTATAATGATAATAATAATACTCGAATGACGAATATTCTCTTTAATAAATTAAATTAAAATTTTATTTTTATTTTTATAAAGAAACATTAAAAAACCAAAAGCGTTAAATACTGAAATGACAAATATATTGTTTAGTTTTTTTTTTTAACATCTAATTCAATTTTATTTTAGTATACTTTGTTTTATACTATTATTTTTGTATTTGCACATAACTTTATGTTTTATAAATTCAAGATTTAATTATACCACTTAAACACATTTACCAAATATCCTACATTATATCCCATTATAGTAACATTATATTTTTGCTTAATAACATCGTTAGTATTGTTAAAAAGTGTTACTATCAAAAAAAATATATATTGTTAAAGAAGTAGAACAAACATAACCTAACAATCATCTTAGCATCCATCTTAACATAACAAACCATGGTTGGCTTTCAAAAGTCCAATTATAGTAGAAAACTCATTTACACATATACAAAAAGTGACAATATTAGTATTACATACTTCCATGTCATTATATCAACCTATAATTACATACAAAAAGTTATATTACTTCACAACCACACCCAATTACATATACAAAAAGTGACAACTTGCAATTACATACAAAAAGTGATATTAGTTCACCACTGGACCCAACCCATTAACACATGCAAAAAGTGACAACCCTCTATGGCATACAAAAAGTTATATTCATCCATCACCACAACCACATCCTTAATGGGTAGAAATAAACTTTTTCACCTATGCTAATCGCATAGAAGGTGGTAGACCTAGGAAAACGAGCATTTGCCTTGGATGATCAGGAAATTTGATCAATGCATCAGCTTGCTCATCATCTGTTAGACCTTCTATTTCATCTAAAAACTCATAGAGTGTTTGTGCATTTTCTTAAATAAGTATTTCTATAACAGCCCAAAAATTTTAAGAATTTAATTGTGGGAATCTACAGTAATTAAATTCATATATATGTGGCTTTGTGTTCTGCTATTGTGTTTAAGGTATGGATTTTGAGTTGCATCGTTAAAAGTTTTGTTATTTTTAAAACAACCTTTATCCATGTGTTATGTAGTTAAGTGCAATTCTAGGTAAATCGATATCAAGAATGAGCCTGTTGGTTCACTAGTTAAGCATCTGTCTGTATTCTATCTAGTTCTAAGTTCAAGTCCCATCGTATACGTTAAGAAATATATATTTCTTTTTTGCAAATGTCGAAAGGTAGGACGGTGGTTAACTTAAAACATTCTGAAGAAATTTTATCATTTGTTTTTTTCATTCTCCTAAATTCTTGGTTCTTTTTTCCTTTTCTTTTTTCTTTTATTTTTGCTTTTTACTGTATTTGATTCTACGTTAATTGGGAATTCTTCATTGCCTGTGAGTTCGATTGTGTGATTATTGTGTAAGTCCGTCATTAACTTCTTTCGTTCTGCGAGTTCCGTCTTGTTAGCATTATTCTGTTGAAACGGGATTTTGCTCGTTCGTTCGAGCATTCTGTTTAAACATTCAATTGGTTACTTTTCTAGGCAAGGATATTACAAGAGATGTTACTCCTCCACGTTAGCCTGATTTCCTCTATTTCGTGTGAGGTATGTATGCGAATTGAGTTGGGGTTGCATCGAAACTTTCGACATGATCTTAACGGTAGGTTGATTTTAGTAAAATATTGAAAACGATGGTGTAACTAATTATTGGATGGTTAATTAGGTTTCGGGTAGTCCCCGTATTATTTTTCCGTTAAAGCGAAACCAGGTGCGTACTGGAAACCTTAATTTTTTGCAAGTTTCAGTCGCCAAAATTGATGGCTATTGACGCCACACGGCCAGGCACATGGGCGTCTGTCCAGGCCGTGTAATCCAAACAGCCATGCGGTTGGCCGTGTAACCCACTATTTATCGATTTGGGGCCACACGGGCGTGTGTCTAGGTCGTGTGTGGCCATATTAGTGTAGGGTTGACACGGGCGCCAGACACGGGCGTGTACTGAGGCCGTGTGAGTCACACGGGCAGGGACACGGACGTGTGTTCAGGCCGTGTAACTCACTGTTTATGCTTCAAAACTACACGGGTAGAGGACATGGGCGTGTGACCCGGCCGTGTGGCATGTTAATGGAGCCCGAAATCTATTTTTCAAGCCGTGAATATTGCTTAACACTAATACTGGCCTCCTCAATATCCTACGTGGGAATAACATAGTTGTATATAGACTATGATACTTATTTTTATGTTAAACTGTCTTATCTATTTTTGAAATAAATTAGAATGACTGAATACATGATACGCGTATTTGTGCTCTGCATTTGCCTGAGTTGGGATATTGTGAAGAAGGAAGTATCTGTTTTGAATTAGTGGCTAAGCCACAATGTGTATAAACCTAATTCTAATGCTTTGTCGTATTCTAATCTAGCAGCTAAGCTGCGTCTCTGTAAAAGTGTCAAACGGACACTCTAAGGTGTGCAAAGTTGGCTGAAGACGGTGTGTAGCGAATGGGGGTAGAAATATTACATCTGAATCTGATCTGTATCGTATATGAAACTGAAATTGCTTATATATATACGTAACTAATCTGCTTTGAATCTGAACTGAAATTTATTCTGTATTGAACTGAATCTTTGAATTTGAAACTATTTTATAAGTGAGCATTAGTTGAACAAACTTCTTTTACGCACTGAGTTCACAACTCATTTTGCTATTGGTTGGATTTCAGGTGGTCAGTCTTGTTCCAGTCTGTGCCTCGGGAGCTCTGTCAAGCTTTTATCCTTCTTTTAAGTATTACGTTAGAAGTTTCGGTAAACTATGATAGTTTGACTTTAGAAGATTATACTCTTAACTAATCTTTGTGCTGAATACTATGTGAAGCATGGTCTAGTATTATTGTGTTAATTGCATGGTATTTGAGTATTGATGATGTAACTCTCTAAACATGGACTAGACGTTTAGGCCAGCCTTAGGATGTTACATTTAATGGTAGCAGAGCCAAGATTGTCAACACTCGGACTGTGTTTGGGCTCATAATGTGTGAGAAAAGTAGTTTAATATCTGAATTAATATGGAAACACTGAAAATTTAGTGAATGATCGAGCCTCCGACGCTGACCCTATAAGTATTTCTGTTTTGTTATAAAGATTGTAATACCTAAATTGTTGTTTGGGTAAATGTTTTGATGTGAACTGGTGAAATCATCCCGTTGGATGTCTAAACTGATTCGTGCACTCTGACATTGTAGCTAGATTACCATAATGAATTTGCGCAAAATTCGTGGACACGATGTTTGAGGGCGTCGAGGAAGCAAAGGAGGAGCTCGGGCAGAGTCATCCTCTATGGGTAGTATACCCAATCTAGAGACCAGTGAGACTATTGGTACTCTCACTACAGAGACGGAGTCCTAGACTACGATGGCTGGGGATAACACATTGTCTTATGCCATGATTTGAGCATTGAAGAGGATCGCAAGGACCCCTTCGGGATCGAGAGGACGAGGGTCGGTTACTGAATTACTCTGGTCAAATGGTGCTAAATTGTTCTGGGGCGTCATAAGAGTCGCTCTTACTGGTGCGAGTATTGGCTCGTAGCTACTGAGTGTATTATGACAGATATTGACTGTACTCCCACTCAAAAATTGAGGGGTGCTGTGTCTTTACTCTGGGACGAAGCTTACCAGTAATGGATGATAGTTGAGCAAGGTGCTCAGCCCGAACAGGTGAACTGGAATTATTTCAAGAACGCCTTCCAGGGTAAGTATGTGGGGGCGAGCTATGTTGAGGCTCACTGACGCGAGTTTATGAGCCTAGTCTAAGGTGACCGATCTGTGGCTAAATATGAAGTTGAGTTTCTGTGACTGAGTAGGTATGCACGGACTTTGGTAGCGTCTAACTACGACAAGTGTGTAAGGTTTGATGAGGGATTGAGATATGATCTATGGGTTCTGATAGCTCCTCAGAAGGAGCGGGTTTTTATGGACCTAGTTGACAAAGCAAAGATAGTGGAAGAAGTGTAGCGCACTGAGCGTGAGTAACGTGATCGTGAGAAGGATCAGAATAAGATTAAGATGGATTCAGGTCCCTCTGGTTTTGGTCAATGCCCTAAGAAACGGGCGAGATTTGATAGGCCCCCAAGGACCGACGCACCAGCTATAGTGATTGAGATTAAGTTGTGCAGTGATTGTGGGAGCCGCCATCCGGGTAATTGTTGGAGAAAGTTGGGTGCGTGCCTCTATTGCAGATCGATGGAGCATCAAGTTAGGGATTGCCCTCGTCGACCAGATCATGTGCCAACTACAGCACAGACTTCGACTCATGTTTCTGCTCAGCCTTCGAGAGTAGTCCAGCAACCACCTAGAGGTCGCAGTATTGGTAGAGGCGGTAATAGTTTGGGGAGAGGATAGAGGGCACCGAGTAGAGGTGCAAGTCAAATTGAGGCTCGTCAGCCAATACTGGTTTATGCGGTGAGACGCCACAAGGAAAGCGATGATGCTGGTGTCATTTCAAGTACCTTCTTTATTCATTCTGTCCCGTACTATGCTCTCATTGATATTGGCTCTACTCACCTGTACATAGCAAGTATTGTTTCTATAAATCTGGTTTCAACCGCGGAAAATACTGCTAGAGTTTTCTGTGGTTAGTCCTTTCGGTCAGTTAATTCAAGTTGATAGAGTATACAGACGGGTACCCCTAGAGCTCCAGGGTATGGTATTTCTAGCTGATCTAATGGAATTACACTTTAATAAGTTTGATTTGATTCTGGGAATAGATTTGGTCGTTGAGTATCGGGTCAGTCTAGATTGTGCGACCAAGAGAGTTATTCTAAGATCGAATGAGAATGACGAGGTGGTCATGGTTGGTGAATGTTGGGATTACCTCTCTAACATAATCTCTGCCTTTGTAGCAGAAAAGTTGGTTCGAAATGGGTGCGAGACATACCTTACTTATGTATCTGTTTATGTTCCAGCAAAACTTTTGATGGAAGATATCCACACAGTGAGGGAATTCTTGGATGTCTTTCTCGAGGAATTGCCCGGAGTATCTCTGGATAGAGAGGTGGAGTTTGGAATTAACCTGTTACCAGATACGGCCTCGGTGTCCATTGCACCCTACCGTATGGCCCCAAAAGAACTGATAGAACTAAAAGCGCAACTTTAGGAACTCCTTGATAAGGGATTCATTCGACCAAGTGTGTCTCCATGAGAGACACCAATGTTATTTTTTAAGAAGAAAGACAGGTCAATAAGGATGTGCATAGATTATCGGCAGTTAAACAAGTTGACAATTAAGAATAAGTACCCATTACCGAGGATTGACGACTTGTTTGACCAGTTTCGAGGAGCATCCGTTCTCTCCAAAATCTATATGCGCTCCGGTCACCATTAGCTCAAAGTCAAGGAAGCTAATGTGTACAAAATTGCCTTCAAGACTCGTTACGGACATTATGAGTTCCTGGTGATGCCTTTTTATTTGACGAATGCTCCGGTGCATTTATGGACTTAATAATCGGGTGTTTCAATCGTATTTGGATCAATTTGTGGTGGTTTTCATCGATGACATCCTAATTTACTCCAAAATGGAAATTGAGCATGATAATCACCTTCGTATTGTACTTCAAGTACTCTGAGAAAAATAGTTGTATGCCAAGTTCAATAAGTGCTAGTTTTGGTTGCAAGAACTTGCCTTTCTAGGTCATGTGGTAACTGTGGAAGGAATCCGGGTCAATCCCAAGAAAATAAAAGCTATAGTTGAGTGGAAGTAACCAAAAAATGTAGCTAAGCTTCGTAGTTTTCTAGGTTTAGTCGGTTATTACCGACGATTCATTGAAGGATTTTCTCTGATTGCATCACCTCTAAGGAAGCTGTTACGCAAGAATGCTCCATTTGTGTGGTCTAAGGCACAATAGTCTAGTTTTGATAAGCTCAAGTCTGTTTTGACACAGGCTCCTATTTTAGTTCAACCAGAATCAGGTCGAGAATTTGTGGTATACAGTGATGCATCACATGTTAGGTTAGGATGTGTGCTTATGCAAGAAGGTAAGGTGGTCGCTTATACATCGCGGCAGCTTAAGACACATGAGGGTAACTACCCTACGCACTATTTGAGCTGGCTGCAGTGGTGTTTGCTTTGAAGATCTGGAGACACTATTTGTTTGGTGAAAGGTGTATCATTTACACCGATCATAAGAGTCTCAAATATTTGTTAACTAAAAAAGAATTAAATCTTCAGTAGCACAGATGGATTGAATTACTCAAAGATTATAATTGCACGATAGAGTACCATCCGCGTAAGGCTAATGTGGTAGCAAATGCCCTTAGCCGTAGAGGGATGACTGATTTGAGAGCAACGTTAGCTCGTCTGAGTTTGGTGGAGGATGGGGGCTATTAGCAGAATTATAGGTTAAACCGATTTGGGTGGAGCAAATTCGAGTTAAACAGTTGAGTGACGAGTCCTTGAACAGTGATAAAGAGTTGAGACGTTCGATCCTATAGGAGGCACATAGTAGTCCCTATGCTATGTATCTTGGTGGGAAAAAAATGTATCGGGATCTCTGGGAGCTCTATTGGTGGCCTAGACTAGAACGAGAGGTAGTCACTTTTGTGTCCCACTGCCTGACGTGTCAAAATGTTAAGGCGGAGCATCAGTTGCCCTCCGAATTTCTTCAGCTAGTTAAAATTCCTCAGTGGAAGTGGGAGCGGGTAACGATGGATTTTGTTAGTGGGTTGCCTTTAATCCCCACCAAGAAAGATTCAATTTGGGTCATGGTTGATCGATTGACCAAATCCGCCCACTTCATACCCATCCGATTAGATTACTCTTTATAGAAGTTAGCTAAACTGTACATCGGCAAAATTGTGAGACTACATGGAATCCCAGCATCAATCATCTCTGATAGAGATATACAATTTACGTCTCGATTCTTGAAGAAACTCTATGAGTCCTTAGGCACCCTACTTAATTTTAGCACTGCGTACCACCCTTAAATCGACGGACAGTCGGAGTGACTTATTCAGACCCTAGAGGATATGATTCGAGGTTGTGTGATAGACTTCAGGGGTAGTTGGGAGGAGTACCTAACGTTGGCGGAGTTTGCATACAATAACAGCTTTTAGTCTGGTATTCAGATGACACCCTACTAAGCCTTGTATGGTCGTAAGTGCTGTACTCCGTTATGTTGGACAGGTTTAAGTAAACGCCGGATATTGGGTCCTGAGCTGGTTTCTAAAACTGAGATTATTATGAAAGTGATTCGTGATCGCCTGAAAGCATCCTCTAATAGACAAAAATCTTATGCAGATTTAAAAAGAAAGGATATTGAGTTTTCGGTAGGTGATCAAGTGTTTCTAAAGGTATCACCATGGAAAAAGTTTTTTTGATTTGGACGCAATGGTAAGTTGAGCCTGAGGTTCATTGGACCTTACCGTATTCTAAAGCGTGTCAGACTTGTTACGTATCAATTAGACTTACCGTCAGAATTAGAAAAAATTCACGATGTGTTTCATGTGTCGATGTTGAGATGATATCGATCTAATCATCGTACATTGTCTCGGTCGACGAAATTGAGTTGCTACCGGATCTAACATTTGAGGAGGAACTAGTCCAGATCTTGGAATGTGATGTTAAGGTGCTGAGGAAGAAAACTGTTCCACTAGTAAAAGTTCTATGGTAGAACCACGATACTAAGAAAGCCACGTAAGAACCTAAAGAATCAATCCGACGGTTGTATCCGTATCTGTTTTGAGTCAGGTAAAATTTCGAGGCCAAAATTTCTTTTAGGGGGAGAGAGTTGTAACGCCCTAAAATTTTAAGAATTTAATTGTGGGAATCTGCAGTAATTAAATTCATGTATCTATGCCTCTGTGTTCTGCTATTGTGTTTAAGGTCTGGAGTTAGAGTTGCATCGTTAAAAGTTTGTTATTTTTAAAACAACCTTTATCCATGTGTTATGTAGTTAAGTGCAATTCTGGGTAAATTGGTGTCAAAAATGAGCTTGCTGGTTCACTGGTTAAGCATTTGTTTGTGTTTTATCTAGTTCTAAGTTTAAGTCCCATCGTATGTGTTAGCAAAAATATACTTTTTTGCAAATGCCGGAAGGTGGTATGGTGGTTAACTTAAAACATTCTAAAGAAATTCTATCGTTTCTTCCTTTCATTTTCCTAAGTTCTGGGTTCTCTTTTCCTATTATTCTTTTATTTTCTTTTTTCTTTTTACTGTATTTGTTTCTGCGTTAATTGGGAATACTTTATTGCCTGCGATTGATTGTGCGATTATTGTGTAAGTTTCGTCGTTATCTCATTTCGTTTTGCGAGTTCCGTCTTGTTAACATTATTCTGTCGGAACAGGATTTTTCTCGTTCACTTGAACATTCTGTTTAAACATTCGATTGGTTGCTTTTCTAGGCGAGGATATTACAAGAGTAGTTACTCTGCCGCGTTAGGCTGATTTCCTCTATTTCCTGTGAGGTAAGTATGCGATTGAGTTGGGGTTGCATCGAAACTTTCAAAATGATCTTGATGGTAGGTTGATTTTAATAAAATATTGAAAACGATGGTGTAATTGATTATTGGATGGTTAATTAGGTTCCGGATACTCCGCGCATTGGTTTTTGTCAAAGCGAAACCAGGTGCGTACCAGAAACATTAATTTTTACAAGTTTTAGGTGCTAAAAATAGTGGTTGTCGATGCCACATAGCCAGGCACACAAGCATGTGTCCAGGCCGTGTGAGCCACACGGCTTTGTGGCAGGCCGTGTGGCTGGCCATGTAACTCATTATTTATAAATTTAGGGGTACACAGGTATGTGTCTAAGCTGTGTGTGGCCATATTGGTGCATGGTTCAAACGGGCGATGGACACAGGCATGTGTCTGGGTCATGTAACTCACTGTTTGTGGTACAATACCACATGGCTAGGGACACGGGCGTGTGCCCAGGCCATGTGACTCACACGGGTAGGGACACAAACGTGTGTCTAGGCCGTGTAACTCACTGTTTATGCTTCAAAACCACACAGACAGAGGATATGGGAGTGTGACCAGGCCGTGTGGCATGTTAATGGAGCCCGAAATCTATTTTTCAGGTCGTGAATGTTGCTTAACACTGATATTGTCCTCCTCAATGTAGGAATGAATGATTTTGATTATATGAGAACGGTCTGATACTCTGAGACTGATGTGGGAATAACATAGTTGTATGTATACTATGATACTTATTCTGATGTTGAACTGTGTTATATATTTGTGAAATAAATTAGAATGACTGAATACATGATACGGGTATTTGTGCTCTGCATTTGAGTGGGTTGGGATATTGTGAAGAAAGAAGTAATCTGTTCTAAATTAGTGATTAAGTAATAATGCGTATAAGTCTAATTTTGGTGCTTTGTCGTATTTTAATCTAGCACCTAAGTTGCGTCTCTGTAAGTTTCAAATGGACACTCTAAGGTGTGTAGGGCTGGTTGGGCATTGAATGTTCTTAACAGTGTGTTGGGATGGCTGAAAACAGTGTGTAGCAGATAGGGGTAGGAATATTGCATTTGAATCTGATCTGTATCGTATATGAAATTGAAGTTGCTTATATATATATGTAACTAATTTGCTCTGAATGTGAACTAAAATTACTTCTGTAACGAACCGAATCTTTGAATTCAGAACTATTTTATAAGTGCGCATTAGTTGAACAAACTTCTTTTACGCACTGAGTTCACAACTCATTTTGCTATTGGTAGGATTTCAGGTGGTTTCCAGTCTTGATCAAGTCGGTGATGCGGGAGCTCATTCAAGCTTTTATCCTTCTTTTAAGTAGTACATTAGGAGTTTCGGTAAACTATGATAGTTTGACTTTGGAAGATTATACACTTAACTAATATTTGTGATGAATACTATGTAAAGCATGGTTTAGTATTATTGTGTTGATTGTGTGGTGTTTGAGTATCAATGATGTAACTCTCTAAACTTGGACTGGACCTTTAGGTCGGGTTTAGGGTGTTACATTTAGTGGTATCAGAGCCAGGTTTGTCAACACTCGGACTGTGTTTGGGCTCATAATGTGTGAGAAAAATAGTTTAGTGATAATTAGTATATGAATTAATATAGAAACACTGAAACTCTAGTGAATGACTGAGTCTCCGACATTGACCCTATAAGTATTTCTATTTTGTTATAAAGATTGTAATACCTAAACTGTTTTTTGGGTAAATGTTTTGATGTGAACTGGTGAAATCATCCCGTTCGATGTTTGAACTGATCTGTGCACTCTGGCATTGTAGCTAGATTATCATAATGAGTTCGCGTGGAAGTCATGTATACGGTGTTCAAGGGCATCGAGGACGCTGAATAGAAGCTTGGACAGAGTCATTATCTATGGGTAGTTTGCCTAATCTTGAGACTAGTGAGACTGTTGGTACTCCCACTGCAGAGGCGGAGTCCCAAACTCCAATGGTTGGGGACGATGCACTGTCCCTTGCCATGTTTTCAGCACTAGAGAGGGTCGCAGGGACCCATTCGGGATCGAGAGGCCGAGGGTCATAGGAGTCACTCCTACTGTTGTTGAATATTGGCTCGAGGCTACCAAGCGTATTATGACAGATTAAGTCACACACTACATCTTCAGCAACAACCATCTACCTATGCTCATCTTAACCAAAGCCACTATTATCTTTTCCTTTGAGCATGTCGTAAATGATTGCCCAATCCTTTTTTAATGTACTAACCCGTTATTCAATATTAAGTTTAACCTTTAGCATTGCTTGAGGTAAAACGTTTTCCATCATTATTTCCAATTTATGTAAATAAAGAACCTTGAATCTCGTATCTGCATTAAAATTTACAACATTTTACAAGTCTACCATACATGAAATCAACACAACATCTTCTTCTAGAACCCTTTTTTTTTGGCTTCCTCCTGAATTTTAGGAAAAATTTGCAGTTGATTATGGACAGCTTGGCATACTTTTAAAGAAAGTTGCAGACAATCAATTAACACAAGTCTAGTACAATACAAAAATACCATAAACACAACATCAAAGATAAATAAAATAACATAAATCCTTTCACACAATACTTCAAGCCCCATTAATTTCTAGATGCTTGCCATTCATTGAAAATTTGATTTTGCTAGTTCCATCCTCCAATTTTTCCATGCATTAGTTGGATGGATATTGATTATATTAGATTCATCATCCTCTATCACATTACTATTTAAGTCTTCTCCCAACACCGCTTCAATAGAATCAAGACTCATTTTAGTTCAAATAAAATTATGAAGCAAGCAACAAGCAATAATGATCCGATTGTGCACCCTCACAGGATAAAATGATGTATTCCTAAGTATACCCCATCTAACTTTTAATAAACCAAAACATTTTTCAATAACGTTGTGTGTTGATGCATATTTCATATCGAAAACTTTTTTAAGAGTACTTGATTTGTGAACTTGGCAGCATTCGTTCAAGTGATACCTTTACCCTCTAAAAGGTGCAAAAAATTCTCACAATTTGCGTAACTAGCATCAACTAGATAATAACAACCTATATTAAGAAAATACTATTTATGAATCTCTTGTTTTCAATATTAATATGGTCTAAAAAAAATAATTCAACTACCTCCATATTTATACATTACCATGAATGAACTTTAGTCCATGTCTTTTAGTAATGGCATCTCGAAGAACTCGTCCATCAGCAATAAAACCCTCCCAACCAAGAAGAACATAAACAAATTGCATATCAGGTGTACAAAGACCTAACATATTTGTTGTTATGTCACCTTTTCGAGTATGATATCTGGATTTATCAACTAATGGAACCCTAATCTTAATATAGGTTATATCTAAAACACCTAAGCAGTTTTACAAATAAAGTAAAAGGTCAAGTTAGGATTTTCTATTGAAATCTAAATCAAGTGAGTTATTTCTAAATAATATATATACCCACTCCAATACGTTGAACCATTTCTACCTTGTGACTGTAAAATTAGTTGGAACTGGCTCTGGCTTTTTAAGTAACACATCTTATAAGCATATCACACCATTTAGTACATTGTGAAATGATCTACTAACGATTTCCCCAGACCTATTAAAGTGATGCTTGATAACTTGGTTTTAAGGTGATTAGCAATAATATGTAAGAACATTTCCTTTGCTCATCTACAACCATGTTTCTTGATGACTTCAAGCCCCCTAAAGTTTGTAACATCTTACGTAATTTAAAAAAATATTGTAGCACCCAAATTTCTAATAACCCAAACATTTGAAATAATTGGAGTACTAAATCGAAAGAGACTGCAAGTTGGTAGCCTCTATTAAAAGAAACAGTAAAGCCGAAAGCTGTAATGGACATGGTTAAGAACAAAACCTGGTTCATTTGGAATGGAACCAATCGGTTCCTTAGTAGGAGACATAATAATTAGCTACGGACGATTCTCATAAGGTTGGTAATAGCGCAGAAAGGGCTATAAATAGCTAGGAAATGGCTTCCTAAGGATGATTTTCTTCTCGGCTTTGTTTCATTTTCTTTTTTCACCTTCTTCGGTAGCTTGAAGAAGGAATAACGATGAAAGGTTCTGCATGGAGCAGACTTCATGAGGATGGAGATGAAAAGTAGGGAAACCAACAAGCTGGTAAGGTTTTGAGCCCTTCTATGTATGTAAAAGTTAAGGAAATGAAATCATGGACTTCAGGACCATTTTAAGGGTTTTGTATGTTCTTGGAAAAATGGGTTTAAGTTGAGAATATTAAGTATAACCTATGATTTTGGTTAAAATTATTAGTTGCCAAGAGAAAGAAAGCTCTAGCATTCGAGGAGGCTAAGCTACAAAAATGATGAAGTTTTAGGCGAGTTCCTATGACTCCAACTATAGTAGTTATAATCTATGTTGTTTGAGTATGCCATGTTGCAGAAACATGAAATATGATGATATATGCATGCATTACATGACTATGGGAAAAACCTTAATGACATAGATAAAGTTAGGAAGGGAAATAGAGAGTGACCCTGTTAGATACCGTTATGGGCGAAGCTCTAAGCCATTCAGAAGGAACATTGCAGTGTTCGAGCATAAATGTTAGGTGGTGTAGGGGAGGTAATGGAAGGAGGATTCAAGAAATAAGAACCATGGAAAGGAATTTACTGTGATAGCAATATCGACTAATCCTTCAGGGCGATATCGTTACAATGGTATATGGCGTCAGACCATAGATGAAAGACGCTATGACAGTCCAGTATGAGGTACATAGCGTAAAAATATGGATGAAAGACATCATGGGAGCATGGTAAAAGGTATAAGATATACTATGTAAGACCATAGATGAAAGATGCTATAGCGGCCAGGTATAATGAGTAAGAGCATGGATAAAAGACTCTACAACATCATATGATAGTACGCTAGGATGGCGGATTGGTGTAAAACCATAGATGAAAGACTTCATGGCATCCATAGATATAGTTCATTGGGACAGTAAATACAAAACATAGATAGTCCTTCGGGACAGTAAACACAAATAGAATTTGTTAGAACAGTAAACATGGGGTAAGTTTAATAGGATAAAAGAAACAGGGTATGAAGGTTATAAGACCTTTGCTCGGCTACGACAACCCGTAAAGTCTGCCAGGACCTCAAGCGAGGGGAATACTACTAGTGCGACAAGTATGAGAAACCACACAAGTGGAAGAAGGTGTAAGTAATGTCAAGTGGATTTGGAGGAATCCACCAAAGTGGTAAAAGTGGTAAGGAAAAAAGTGAAAACAGACAAGGCATGGGGGAAGACCTAAGAAGAACTAGAGGAAGATATGTCATACGAGAGCTGGCCTAATTATGAAGAGGTAAGAAGGGAAATTAACCGAGGATCATAAGCAAGGATCTATCATTAAAAGCCACCAAGGAGAGCTCAAAAGAGTTGTATACGAGAAGAAAACCTTAGGGGAAAGATAGGAGTTCAACTCCTAGGATAAGTATTCTGTCCAGGGGACAGTATGTCAATCAAGACTATTCCTTTTTGAGGATAGTCTTTTACAGAAACATGCCATGAAGATAACTCTGAATGAGAAATTACGTAAGAGGGGAAGTAGACTCGTATAGTCTGATGAGTGATGGCCTACTAGGACGATAAGTCAGTTGTTCATCATATAGGATAGATGAGGTTTCAGGTTAGTCTTGTGCATAAGGAGAATTACTAAAAGTAGTGCCACTATTGTTACCAATAGGATGGAATGAGAATGGGTTCGCCAGAGTTGCAAGGTCCGCTATAAGCCAGCATAATATGGAAATGTTAACAAGCCCTTCAAGACTATGGTATGGAAAGAGAAAGTCCACCAAAGACTAGTTCGACTGTGGAAATTAACCAAGAAAAGTATGGCCTAAGGACTCTTGGACAGATTAACAAGTGAGTGCTACTATAGAGGTATATGGTGGTAGACAGGCGTACAATCAAGTAAGATAGAGGACAATGAATACCTGTATGCGAAGTGTATGAAAGGAAGGAAAGACAAGAAGTAAGGAAAGAACTTGCTAATATGGTGAGGCGTTTAGATTTTGGTCAAGGGAGAGTTCAACCAATGGAAGGTCTTATAGTGAGCCGAGTAGCTCAGAGGATCAGGTGGAGTTCACCACCCTGATAACGAACATATACCTTGAGCAAGCAAGGGGTTAATTTATATTTAGTTTATTTTACATTCATTACCTATGGTTAATTTATATGCATTCAAAGGGTTATCTATGGGTAGTAAAGGAACTCACTAAGTTCGTTTGTACTTACAAGAGTTTGTCTAATGTTTCAAGGACTTATGAGGATGATCAAGGACTTCGAGGAGGTACCAAGCCAGATGGAGTGGAGATCAAGGAATCGCAATTAGATCAAGCCATGCACAGAGGAAGGGGGAACTAACAGAGGTTTTGACTCAAGAATTGTTATGTTGTATCCAAATAGTACCCTTAGAATCTGAATTTTTAGGACAAATTGTCCTTAGCTAAGATTTAGGAGTTATTTTGTATACAAATAGTCTGTATAGAAATGGAAACCTTGTAAGACCCAACTTTTAGATAAGCTTGAGGATTTTATTGTAATAAATAATATTAATTTAATATAGTTAAATTTTTTTACAATTTAGTTGATAAAAAATTAGAATAGGTGAACCCGGTCCATTTGTGACGCTCCATACCCAGATCTGACAGACAAGTCGGGTTGGGGCGTCAGAAATCTATTCATCCTAACTTGTTCAATACAAGTATTGCCACTAGTATGTACAAGTCACTTCACATAATCTCTTTGAGCATAAAAATCTAAAATCTCTTATCTATTCCTTGGTCTATAAGGTTATAGGCTAGAGACGACACCCAACATAACTAAGAACCAACTTGCAACTGTACACATTTTCAACCATACTGTCAATGCAAGACCAATTCTTTTTCTTCTCTAACTTTGTACAATTAAAGACAAACAAGCATTACAACAAGATATCAAAGTTTTACATATCTTCACATCATAGTATAAATTAATCTTCAAATCATATTAAAGTGTATATATGAAAAAAAATAAAAAAAATGAGAAATAATTACTGAAACTAGAAATTTGAAACAATTTTCTAACTAAGAAGATAAAGAGCAACAAAAATGCCACCATAATCAAAACTAAAACAACCACAATGTTAAAAGCTTCCAAAGCAAACCAATAATAAATATGAAATAGATTTAAATCGATTGAAATAAACTTAAATTGATTGTAACTAATTTTGAATGGATTGTAACTAATTTAAATCGATTGTAGCACATTTGAATAGAGTGAAATAGTTGCTGTTATTTTTCATGTTTCTTGCTACATTTTTCTGTTTTTTGTTCTCTGTTCTTCTTGGCTTAAAAACATAACATTTTACCTTTAACTAGACAAATGAATCATGAATGTGGATGTTATCAATTAAGTTAAAATTATATAAATGATATCTACTAGAATCAAATTCCACTATAAGTAGAGAAAACATCTCGTTTTCTAGTGGTGTCGAAAATAGTAGTTTCAGGGCCACCAAATCCGATGAGTAAGTTCATATATATTATTATTTAATATTTACGATTCAAACATGGTTTAAAAAGGTTTTTGATATAGTGATTTTTGTTATATAAGCGATTTATTAAGTTCAAGTGGTATGACCCTAAGGTTAAGTGGTTTTAGAAAATGAGGTATCAGGACCTCATTTCTATAAATCGAGCTATAAATATTTTTATAAATATTTACGGAGTATCATTTAGGTAGTATTGAAGTTTCGTCTAAAAATTTTAGTGTTTCGATTGTTAATTAATTAAAAAGGATTAAATCATAAAAGATGTAAATTTTGATCACTATTTGATTTGAGTGATTAAATGGTTAATTGAATAAAGAAAAAGGGACTTAAATAGTAATTAGACCGTTCAAGGAGTTAGTGTTCAATTATGGGCATGAGATTGGTGTTTTATTTAATTATTAATCAAGGTTAAAATGGTAATTTGATAATTAAATTAAAATAAAATAAAACCAAAATGTTTATCATCATCTTAATGTCTTCTTCACCGATTTTAAATGGAGAAAAACACCATGGAAGACCTTGAAGCTTCGGCTTACCTTGTGATGATGCATGTAAGTCCATTTTAACCCTGTTTTCAAAAAAAAAAATATGTTTTTAAGATCGTTGCAACTAGGTCTGCTAGCCCATATCTTTGATTTTTAAACCGTTAAAGATTTTGAATGTTGCCCTTGATGAAACTTGAGATTTTAGGTGTTAAATGATGAGTTTGAGATATTATTTTTTATTTAAAAGTATTTTATTAAGTGATTTTTGATGAATTTTTCGATTAGGGACTAAATTGTTGAAATAGTAAAAATGCAAGGATTTAATATGAAATTGTTGCATGAATGTGTTTTTTTGGATACCATGAGTATTCGAGTAGGCTCAATTTTGGGTGAAAATGGTTAATTTGCATGTTTTGGGCTCAAGGACTAAATTGAATAAAAGTAAAACCTTAGGGGCAATTTTGTAAAAATATAAAAATGAATAAATTGCTTAAGATACAATTTTTTACTATCTAAATTAATAATTTTACTACCTAAATTAATAATTTGAATGAAATTATTAATTTAGATCAAGATTGGGTAGAAAATCGAGGACAACAAAAAATTACCAAAATGCCCCTGTACTTTGACATTTATGCAAAATAGCTAGGTAAGCTTGTATGAACTGTACTATGTATAATGTTGACTAAATTAAATGTTATTATATGATTTTATTGAAAATTAATCACTATATATATGTTAATTATACAATTTATCGAGTAAAGAAACGATGAAAATTCAATGACGTACTACGACTACCGAGCCCTGTTTGAACCTTAAGAATTTATAGGATTTAAATGACATGTCATTAAGGTTACCATGTTTTGGGTGCTAGTCCTGAACATCCTACCGATGGTTGAGTTCCGACATGTGTTGTGAATACTTGACAGCTTGTGTGAGCAGCACCATGTACCTACATTCCGACAGACAACTTGTGTGAGAAGACCCATTTATGGCTTAAGAGAGAGCATCTATGTAAAGGAAAAGGAAAGAAATGATTTCGACCATCTGTTAGTACACAGTGTGTGAGATTCCCGTGTATCCAATATTATTCTATGTAGTTCAACGGGAATACAAAGGGAATGAATGGTAAGTGTTCCGATTGGCAATGTCATGAAAGTATGGAAAGGCATGAGTTGCTGATTAAAGTGTGTATAGCCATTTTCATGAAAAGTATGAATGTTTATATGCTATATTCATGAAAGTTATTTTATCATGTGGTGATTTATGCTAAATTATGTGGTTATTCACTAACTTGTGAATATGGTTAATGCTATATTTATGTCTTGTGTGTTGTGCAAATGAAATGGTAAGTGTTCAATATGAATTAAGATAGGTATGCATGAAACTCATTGAAATGGTGATATATGAAAAACATGAAATGTTATGAGATGGATGATAAATCCAATTGGATTGTGCTCAAGTATAATGATTATCCATGTCAATTTCATATGAATCATGTTTAAATGAACTAACATATGTTGTTGATGTGCTTAGGCTTATGCCAAGCTTGTGGATATGATTGATGTTTATGATTATGCTTGTACTATGCATTTGTAACTGGTAAGAAAAGGGAACGAAACAGTAAGTATGTAATTAGGATGTATTATGATGTTATAAAAAGTTTAATATGAGAAATGATGTATTTATATGTTAAAAAATTGCGTATACTATGGATGAATATATCTAGATCAAGAATAAATACACTAAGTCAGAATTGATAATGTCATTTAGTCTTACGATAAGCATTAAGTACAGAATATAAAGTAACTAAATTGAAAGGTGTATAATATTATAGATAGGTTGATGGTTATACATTATGTCCCATAAAATCCTATCGCGTTATGAATGATAGATATATGTGACATTAATGAATTTACTTAATTGTGAGTCGATGATCATATAGAATTTTTATTTGGCATTGGTATAAGTTTATATCTTTTCTAATAAGTTTTTTATCGAAATGGAATTTTTATTCTTAAAGTTTATACGAGCTTACTAAGCATACATTGCTTACGTAGTTATTTTCCTTTACTTTACAGATTATCAGAAGCTCGATCAGGTTGGAAGCTAGTCGAAGATTCATCACACTATCCATCAATTTTATCGGTATATTTTAATGCTTTGGTCGTGGTTATAATGGCAAGCATAGGTGAACTATGTCTAATGTTTAATTGATGATTTTGGTATGTATATGTCATTTTGGTTGATGATTATGATATAAAAACAAGTTAAGTGATAATTGGTTAAATATGCAAATGTATAGGTGCTTTGGTTAATGATATAGTCATTTGAATTGGCTTGTAATTATGGTCTCTTTTTTAGGATGGAATAGTTGTTATGTTGATATATGTACGTGGCTTTATAATGGTTGATATTATAGTCTTTATGGAGCTTAATTGATGGAATTTGAAATGGTATTCAAAATGTGTAACACCCCAAACCCGACCTAGACGTTATGGTCGGATCTGATGTGTCACTTGAAAATTTGAAGTCGTCTGTAGAAAAATTTGTTTCCAAGTTTAAAATTTAACTCCGTTATTATTAAATTAAGAAAAACATTTGCCTTATTATCAGATTTCATTTAAATAAGTTAGTTCTAAATCGCGTAAGCTTTTTGTATTCTATAGTTTAAAATTCGTGTCTTTGAAAACGGTAATTATTTTAAAATTTGTTTTCTCCTAAATTAGAAATCTAAAATATGGAAGTAAAAGCCCAATTAAAAATTTAAACCAACTTATAGGCCTTATTACAAAAACAAAACCCAATTTATTATTTAGATCAAAATAAAAGCAAATATGAAAAACAGTGATTGTGTGGCCATCTCCGAGCCCCTCGCAGCACCGAATTGCCTATGGCTGAGGATTACCTACACAGTTAAAGGAGAGGGGAGTTTACGAAACTCAGTGTGAAATCCCTTTCTAGTCAATCACTAAGCAACATGTAGCATCAGTCTGGGCCTGAGCCTTATGTAGTATCGGTACGGTGTGGGCCTTAGCCCATTACAGTAACAATGTGGGCCTTAGCCCAATACAGTAATCAGTACAATGCAGTAATGCAACCCATCCCAATCCAGCCAACACACCACTCCGTACCACCAACACACCATGTAGGGATAAAATTGACCCATCCAGACAACACACCAATATCGCAGCAAAGCTGCCAGTAATAATGACGCAGTAAAGCTGCCAGTAACAGTAACACAGCAAGGCTGCTAGTAACAGTATATGTGCCGAAGCCACCGGTACAGTATACATCCCCTATATCAGAATCCCAACCCCATACAGTATGTCATGTCATAAATCATACGTGTATGCAGTATGTCATACTCAGTAATGGTTATATATATATATATCATAGAGCAAGTTGGTCATACACACTTTTCAACTTCTAGGGGTATAACAGTCATTTACCCTATAGGGGTATTTCGGTCATATTACCCTTCAGGGGTATTTCAGTCATTTTACCCTTTGAGGGTATTTTGGTCATTTTACCCATCGAGGGTATTTCGGTCATTTTACCCTTCGAAGGTATTTTGGTCATTTTTCCTTTTGAGGGTATTTTAGTCATTTTACCCATTGGGGGTATTTCGGTCATTTTACCCTTCGTGGGTATTTCGGTCATTTTACCCTTCGTGGGTATTTCGATCATTTTACCCTTTGAGGGTATTTCGATCATTTTACCCTTCGACGGTATTTTGGTCATTTTACCCTTCGACAGTATTTCGATCATTTTACCCACGAATCGCAAGTTTGGCTTACCACTCGAGCGTTCGCACGCCCGTGTGGTCTCAAATGCCATGTTTACGGCTTTTCGGCTTTTCGCCGATCTACGATTGTAGTGGGTGATTACACACCTATTTGTGAAAACATACTAAGATCCACGAATACCCAAAATCTGCATCATTAATCGCTAAACAGTAGGGCTGAACTCCTTCTTAAAAGCACTTAATGCAAAACACCCTCCTTACCTTGATTGAACGTTGAGGCCAAAGATTGACTATTTCAAATAACTTGCAAACCACCACTCCTAGAAGGAAACCCTAAGACCGCAATGAGTAACACCATATGAGGAAGAAAACAACCAAAGGCAACCAAGGGATAAGAAAGAAGAGTATTCCATTCTGAAAAAGAAAAGAAGAGAACAATATACTCAAATGAGAAGTATGACCACTTATCGGAAGTCAAAAACCAGCAGCACAGGAACGGTAAGAAGCAGCAGAGAAGATCAATGTAGAGAACGATACAATGAATGGGTAATATTCAGCTAGAAGATAAGAAAGGAGAAAAATCTGACAAGGACAAATTGATGAAAACAAAGAGATTGTTCGGCCAAAGAAGAAAAAGAGAAGAGAAGGAAGGTTTGGCCAGTAGAAAAGAGAAAAGGAAAAGAGAGAAAAGGGAGGATTCAACCAAGAGGGAAAAAGAGAGGAGAAAGAAGAATAGAAAGGAAAAGTGATCAAAACCCGAGAGGTACTTCCAAAAACTAAGCAAATTTTGGCACCAACAGCTAATAGGAGAACACGAAACTAACCCCAAAATCGAAAGTCTTTAGTACCTAAAGACCAATTTCGACAAATGCCACCCCAAGATATTCTTCCAAATGCTGAAAATGTCACACTTTTCCCCTTAGTCAAATTCCAAAAGGTTGAATTACCCTAAACGACACACTTTCCCCCATCCTCATCCAACTCCTTGATTTTCTCCTAAAAACACTCCCCTTATCCCTCCTTGATTTTCTCCACCACTTCCTCCTCAACTCCCCCAACCACTCCACTTAAAACCCATTCAAACTCTCTGCAACTATGTTTCAATACAACACCACTACCTACATAGCTCAAGCAGTAAAATAATTACTTCCTTGCAAAACCCATGACTTGAGCTCAGGCTTCCCAAACACTCTTATACACACCCAAATCACTTAGCCATTAAAGCAAACAAGAAATTTGTGTTAAATTTAGCAAAAATAAAAGACTTAAATTTTAGGGCGTTACACTCTACCTGCCTTAGCGAAATTTCAGCCTCGAAATTTACCTGGTTAGAAAAGATGAGGGTATTGCTGTCGCATCGCCACTTCGGGTTCCTATGTGGCTTCTTCTGAACTGTGATTTTGTTAAAGAACTTTCACTAGAGAAATAGATTTCTTCCTCAATATTTTAACCTCATGGTCCAAAATCTGCACTGGTTCCTCCTCGAAGGTCAGATCTGGCCTAACCTCGATCTCCTCGGCTGGTACTATATGTGAGGGATCAAAGAGATAAGGCCTTAGCATGGAGACATGGAACACATCATGAATCCAGTCCAATTCTAGAGGCAACTCAAGCTGATATGCAACTGGTCCCGTACGGTTCAGTATACGGTAAGGCCCAATGAACCTAGGGCTAAGCTTACCTTTCCGACCAAACCTCTGTATCTTTTTCCATGAGAAAACCTTGAGAAAAATGAAGTCCCCCACAGAATACTCAATCTCTCGATGTTTAAGATCCGTGTAAGAATTTTGCTTATTAGACGCTTCTTTCAATCGGTCTCGAATCAGTTTTACCTTCTTTTCAGTATCAGAAACTAACTCTGGCCCCAGAGCTTGCCGCTTACCCAGCTCAGTCCAATAAGTGGGAGTACGACACCTATGACCATATAACGCCTTGTACGGTGCCATTTGAATACTAGACTGGTAGTTATTATTATACGCTAACTCTGCTAGCGTCAAACAGTCTTCCCAACTGCCTCGAAAATCTATCACACAACACCTCAACATATCCTCCAGTACTTGAATCACTTTTTTCGATTGACCATCTGTTTGGGGATGAAACGCAGTACTAAGGTCCAGTCTAGAACCCAAAGCCTCATGTAATTTCTTCCAAAACTGAGACATAAAGCAAGGATCTCTATCTGATATAATTGAAACCAGTACCCCATGCAGTCTTACAATCTCAGCCACATACAGTTTTGCCAAATTCTACAAAGAGTAATCACTACGGACTGGTATGAAGTGAGCAGATTTCATCAACCGATCTACAATAACGTATACCGAATCCTTCTTGGTAGGCGTTAAGGGCAGCCCACTCACAAAATCCATGGTCACTCTCTCCCACTTCCAAAGTGGAATCTTAACTGGTTGTAGTAGCCCTGAAGGTAACTGATGTTCAGCCTTCACTTGCTGACAAGTTAAATAGTTACCCACAAAATCAGTTACTTCACGCATTAGTCCTGGCCACCAGTATAACTCACGAAGATCTCGGTACATTTTATTCTCACTGGGATGCATAGCAAAAGGACCACTATGCGCCTCTCATAGTATAGACTGCCTCAAATCACTATCCCTCGATACACAGACTCTCCCCCGGAAGCACAGTACTCCTTCACTATTCAACCCAAAATATAAAGTTTCCCCACTCTCAACCTGTTGAAAACGAGGAACCAGTGACTCATCGAACAACTGTTTACCCTTAATCTGATCAGCCCATGTCGGTCTAACTTGTAGCTTAGCCAACAAGCTACCATCATCAAACAAGTTGAGATGAGCAAACATCGCTCTCCAATCAGATACAGCCCTACAGCTCAGTGCGTCAGCTACATGTTAGGAGGTACTTAAGCAGCTCTATCCACCTTTGCTGCCTAAGATTCAACTCCTTCTGAGTTAGGAGGTACTTAAGACTTTTGTGATCTATGTAGATAGTACACTTCTCACCATAGAGATAATGCCTCTAAATTTTTAGTGTGAATACAACCGCAGCTAACTCCAAGTCATGAGTAGGGTAATTCGCCTTGTGAGGCTTAAGCTGACGAGACGCATAAGCAACCACTTTACCCTCCTGCATCAACAGACAACCCAAACCAATGTGTGATGCATCATTGCAGACAGTGAATTCCTTCCCAAACTCTGGCTGTATTAAGAGAGGGGCCTCAGTCAGAACTTTCTTCAATTTCTCAAAACTTTTTTGCTGCTTATCAGTCTAACTAAACAGCACCCCTTTTCACAACAACTTAGTTAGAGGTGCAGTAATTAAGGAAAACCCCTCAACGAAACGTTTATAATACCCTGCCAAACCAAGAAAAATTCGAATCTCTGATATTGTCCTAGGTGGTTTCCAATCTAGTACAGTTTCAATTTTTTGAAGATCAACCTTAATCCCCTCGACAGACACCACGTGACCCAGAAATGTCACTTCCCGCAACAAAAATTCACACTTGCTGAACTTAGTGTACAGTTGTTTCTCCCTTAGGATCTGTAGAATAGTTCGGAGATGTGCATCATGATCATCTTCAATTCTTTAATACACATGCGCATGGTCCCATCCTTTTTCTTTACGAACAACACTATTGCTCCCCACGGAGACACACTAAATCAAATGAATCCTTGATCCAAAAGTTCTTGGATTTGAGCTTTTAACTCCACCAGCTCCTTCGGTGCCATCCTATAAGGGGCGATAGACATTAGAGTCGTTCTTGGTAGGAGCTCAATACCAAATTCAACTTCGCGGCTCAGAGGCAACCCAGGGAGTTTATCAGGAACTACATCAAAAAAATCCTTAACAATTCTGATATCTCCAACAGAAGGACCCTCAGAATTAGACACATCAATATAGGCTAGAAACGCCTTACAACCATTGTGAACTAGTTTTTCGGCCTTTAATGCAGAAATCACATTAGACAGAAAGTCCCTTCGCTCCCCAATCACAGCCACCTTCTCATCCTCAATAGTCTTTAACACCATACAATTAGCAGCATAATCCAAACTTGCACGGTGTTTTACCGACCAATCCATCCCCAAGATTAGGTCGAATTCACCAAATGGTATCTCTATCAAATCCACTAGAAATAAAACTCCTTGGACTTCTAAGGGTACATCTCTGAAAAACTTGTCTACCCTTATTGATTATCCAGTGGGCTTAACATAGACATCTCATTAATAGTACTCTCACACATGATACCCAAGGTGCCAGACACAGTGCATGCAATGTAAGAATGCGTATACCCTACATCAATCAAAGCAGTGTAAGGTACACTATGAATTAAGAACGTACTAGTTATCACATATGGAGCGTCACCATGCTCACGGCGATGAGCAGCATAGACCAGTGCTGGCTGCCTCGCCTCACTGTTACCAACACTTCTACCTAACATTCCACGACCTCGTCCTGTACCATTTCCACCTCTAACCTGCCCACGGTCTCTCAGTGGCTGCTGACCACCTCTCACTGGCTGAACAAAATCCTGACCTGCAGCTTCCATCTGAGTAGGCCTCTGAGGACAATCCTTAACTTGATGCTCCTTAGACCCACATCTGAAACATGCCTCAATCTTCTTCCAGCACTCATCCAGATAATGTCTCCCACAGTCAGCACAAGGCTGTAGTCTAGCAATAGTAACCCCAGCTCAACTGGCCCATCAAACATGGCCTTCCAGAAGAATTGAGGGCTCTGAATCCCTCCTATACCTACCCCTAGCTTTCTCACGGTTTTGGCGCTCAGAGCACTCCACATCCTCGATGACTTCTACTTTTTTTATTAGGGCAGCAAAATCCTGCTCCCTCTATGGAGCTACCAGGACTCGCAACTCATGCTGGAGGCCGTCCTCAAATCGTACGCAGCGTTCATACTTAGTTGCCACTATCCCACGTGCATAGCGACTCAGTTGGCGGAACTCTGCCTCAAATTCTACCACAGTCTTATTCCCCTAGGTCAAGATCAAAAACTCCTTTCTTTGGGCATCCACATAACTTGCGCGCACATACTTTCCTTGAAAAGCTGACTAAAAGAAATCCCATGTTAATTGATTAGCCTGAGTACCCTCTTTCACGATAAGCCACCACTGATAGGCCTCGTCTCGCAGTAAAGACATTGCACCTTTTAGCTTTTGCTCAGAAGTGCAGTCGAGATCATCCATTATTCTTTCTATAGCTTCCAACCAGTATTCAGCCACATTAGGGGCTACTCTAGAAATACCCCTAAAAATTTTCACTCCATTCGACCGAAGTCGTTCTGAAATTGACCCACGGCCCACAGCACTTGTACCGGTCCTTGAGACCTTTTCCAAAATACGAAGCATAGCTTGGGATAGTGCATCATCCCCAGCCGCTCGATCGAATGATCCTGTCTCAGTCACCGGTGAAGCTGGTGATTCCCTAGCTCCAACATTAGACATGTGGCTCAATGCCAAAGACCCAGCCTTAGCACTCCCTCGGTCTCTACCATGGCCTCAAGTACCCCTTCCGTGAGTACCTTTAGTGCTCATATTGAATAACGTATAATCTGTTTACAAAGTTTTATGTATTAGTTAGTAGTTCTAGTAATTATTAATAGATGTCTTATGAGAAGCAATAGTCAGAGTTTGTTTTCGTAATTCAAGAGTCTACCTACGATTTCCATTTTCTTACAGTCTCAGTTTCCCCTAATTTAAAAGTTTCAGTACAGTCTTACTATCTATAGTAATCTCTCAATATACTTTAGTTTAAGCAGTCTACAGTATACAAAAACTTATAGATTCGGTGCTGGAGACTCGGTGTGCCACACTTGTAACCTTCAAAAATAATTCAAAACAGTTTTCCAAAAATTCTAGATATTTTCAAACCTATTCCACAACTGAGTTTTGCAACTAGGCTATGATAACACTAAATGTTACACCCCAAACCTGGCCTAGACGTTATGGTCAGATCTGATGTGTCACATCAATGTGTCACTCAAAAATTTAAAGTTGTTGGTAGAAAAATTTGTTTCCAAGTTTAAAATTTAACTCCTTTATTATTAAATAAAGAAAAACGTTTACCTTGTTATCAAATTTCATTTAAATAAGTTAGTTCTAAATCACGAAAGCTTTTTGTATTCTATAGTTTAAAACTCGTGTCTTTGAAAACAGTAATTATTTTAAAATTCATTTTCTCCTAAACTAGCAATTTAAAATATGGAAATAAAAGCCCAATTAAAAATTTAAACCAACTTAAAGGCCTTATTACAAAAACAAAACCCAATTTATTAGTTAGATTAAAATAAAAGCAAATATGAAAAGCAGTGATTGTGTGGCCATTTCCGAGTCCCTCACAGCACCGAATCGCCTATGGCTGAGGATTACCTACACAGTTAAAAGAGAGGGTGAGTTTACGAAACTCAGTGTGAAATCCCCTTCAAGACAATCATTATGCAACATGCAGCATCAGTCTACGCCTGAACCCTATACAGTATCGGTATGGTGTGGGACTTAGCCCATTACAGTAACAGTGTGACTTAGCCCAATACAATAATCAGTACAATGCAGTAATGTAACCTATCCCAATCCAGCCAACACACCACTCCGTACCACCAACACCCCATGTGGGGATAAAATCGACCCACCCAGCCAACACACCAATATCGTAGCAAAGCTGCCAGTAATAATGACACAGCAAAGCTGCCAATAGCAATAACGTAGTAAGGCTGACAGTAACAGTATATGTGGTAAAGCCACTAGTATAGTATACATTCCCTATATCAGAATCCCAACCGCATGCAGCATGTCATGTCATAAATCATACATGTATGCAGTATGTCATACTCAGTAACAGTCATATATATATCATAGAGCAAGTCGATCATACACACTTTTTAACTCTTAGGGGTATAACAGTCATTTACTCTATGGGGGTATTTCGATCATATTACCCTTCTGGGATATTTTAGTTATTTTACCCTTTGGGGGTATTTTAATCATTTTACCCGTTAGGGGTATTTTAATCATTTTACCCTTTGAGGTTATTTCAGTCATTTTACCCATTGGGGGCATTTTGGTCATTTTACCTTTCGAGGGTATTTTAGTCATTTTACCCATTGAGGGTATTTTGGTCATTTTATGCTTCGATGGTATTTTGGTTATTTTACCCTTTGAGGTTATTTTGATCATTTTACCTTTTGAGGGTGTTTCGGTTATTTTACCTTTCAAGGGTATTTTGGTCATTTTACCTTTCGAGGGTATTTCAGTCATTTTACCCACGAAGCGCAAGTTTGGCTTACCACTCGAGCGTTCGCACACCCGTGTGGTTTTAAACGCCATGTTTAAGACTTTTTAGCTTTTCGCCGATCTACGGTTGTAGTGGGTGATTACACACTTGTTTGTGAAAACGTACTAAGTTCCACGAATACCTAAAATCTGCATTCAAAAACGTTTTCCATTAATCGCTAAACAATAGGGCTAAAGTCTTTCTTAAAATCACTTAATCCAAAACACCCTCCTTACCTTGATTGAACGTTGAGGCCAAAGATTGACTATTTCAAATAACTTGCAAACCACCACTCCTTGAAGGAAACCTTATGACCCCAACGAGCAACACCATACGAGGAAGAAAACAACCAAAGGCAATCAAGGGATAAGGAAGAAGAGTATTCCATTTTGTAAAAGAAAAGAAGAGAACAATATACTCAAGTGAGAAGTATAACCACTCACTGAAAGTCAAAGCAGCACAGGAACTACAAGAAGTAGCAGAGAAGATCAACGTTGAGAACAATACAATGAATAGGTAATATTCGGCTAGAAGATAAGAAAGGAGAAAAACATGTGAGGGACAAACCGATGAAAACAAAGAGATTGTTCGGCCAAAGAAGAAAAAGAGAAGAGAAAGAAGGTTCGGCCAGTAGAAAAGAGAAAAGAGAAAGAGAAAAAAGGGAGGATTCAGTTAAGAGGGAAAAAGAAAGGAAAAAGTAGAAAAGAAAAGAAAAGTGATCAAAACCCGAGAGGTACTTCCAAAAACGAAGCAAAATTCGGCACCAACAGCTAATAGGAGAACATGAAACTAACCCCAAAACTGAAAGTCTTTAGTACCTAAAGACCAATTTCGACAAATGTACCCCAAGAAATTCTTCCAAATGCCAAAAATGTCACACTTTTCCCCTGAGTTGAATTCCAAAGGGTTGAATTACCGCAAATGGCACACTCTCCCCCTCCTCATCCAAATCCTTGATTTTCTCCTAAAAACACTCCCCTTATCCCTCATTGATTTTCTCCACCACTTCCTCCTTAGCTCATCCAACCACTCCATTCAAAACCAATTCAAACTCTCCACAACAGTGTTTCAGTCCAACCCTACTACCTACATAGCTCAAGCAGCAAAATAATTACTTCATTGCAAAACCCAAGACTTGAACTCAAGCTTCTCAAACACTCCCATACACACCCATATCACTTAGCCATTAAAGCAAATAAGCAATTTGTGTCAAAATCAGCAAAAATAAAAGACTTAAATTTTGGGGCGTTACAAAATGTATGTGATGGGATGTTCTTTGATATGGTTGAATGTGGTCATTATGGTTTAGGTAATGTAGTTGACATATATAGTTAATGATGCTAATTATTAAATGGTTAATTTGGTATGTCAAGTGTGATTTTGACATGTGAACCTAGTGGTAAGTTTTGGCATGAACTTAGTTATAAGTTGATTGAGTTTTGGCTAAACTATGCAAATGTGAACATATGTAAGATTGTTGTGATTTGAGGTGCCCATTGGGCATTTTGGTTGTGTGAATATATACCTTATTGATTTAGGTTTTTGATGCATTACTAGATGCATTTTGAATGTTTGATTACATATAGAGAATTGGTTGTAGGTGTGTTGATTGGGTGAGAAAAATAGCTTGGAAATGACCTATTTTTCATCCACATGGCCAGAGCCACGGGCCTGTGTGACACACGGCCAGACGACACAACCATGTGTCCCCTGTACCTTACTAAAGGTTGCAAGTCAGGTAGCTACACGGCCCAGTACACGAGTGTGTGAGGCCATTTCGAAGGGTACACGGCTTGGCACACGAGCATGTGGCTTGGCCTTGTGACCTAAGTCATGAGTTACACCGGCATAGACACTAGTTGGGACACGATCGTGTGTCCCTACTTCAAATGCCCACACTACTTGAGACACGGGCATGTGTGTTAGCCGTGTGAGTCACACGGCCTAGCCACACGGCCGTGTGACCCCTGTAGTTTGAAAATTTTCATCTTTTTCTTAAAAGATCTATATATTTCTGATTTAGTCCCGGTTCATTTCTAATGTGCTTTTAGGGCCTCAAGGGCTCGTAGAAGGGACAATTTGCATGTGTTTGAATGGAATATAATGTATTTTATAAATGATTGTAATCGAATGTTTTAAGTTAAAAGTTTCTGGTAATACTCCGTAACCCTATTTTAGCTTCGGATACAGGTTAGGGGTGTTACAGATAATATTAAAAATAATTATTAAACTCTGCCCAAAAGAAACAATTTTAAAGGTGGAGAAGGGAAGCATCTAACCTTGCACTAGCTGAAAAGCCCAAATCTAAAATACCCATTACTTTTCAAATTCTAATAATTTAAACACATAAAAAAACTGGGGACGTTTCAGAGTGGATGAATAAACTAGTTCAAATAAAAGAGAAAATTAGGAGAATTTAAAGAGAAATTTACAAAGAAGGAACAAAGAGGGAGAATTGGGATATTACTTTATGAGCTTTCCTTGTTAATTTGTAAATCGAATCAGGTTTTCTTGGTTGGCTTTCTAGATTTTGCTTGTAAATCCCCTTTTTCCCTTTTTGGAAATAAAAAAAACTACCATAATCAGCAAGTAAATTAAATAAAGAGAGAAATCAAGACATACACAAACCTTTGAAGTTGAATGATAAAGAGAGTTACAGCCTAAAAACTAAGATTAGAATTGAATAAGGTTAGTGGGTTTGAGATTTACTTGTTAGGGAAAAAGCTCGTGAATAAATGAGGGAATAGATGGAATAAATTATTTTTCTCTATCCGTTAGAGTGTTGAATTGAGATTCAAAAGGGGGAGTAAGGAATAGCTATTCTGGGCCTAACTGTGATAGAGTGTTAAACATCCCTTCCCGTAATCCATAATTCATCCAACCAAACATTTTTTTTTGGAGCGTTTTACTGTAGAAATCAGAATCAAGCTTGAATGGAATAGCCATTTAGCCCAACCAAACATATTGTTAATGTTTTCATTCTCCTTTCCTCCCCCTTCTTTTCTTCCTTCCCCTTCTTTTAACCTTAGCCGCCATCCACTGTTGTGCTATCACCACTTATAGGCACAACGATCCTCTCACTAAAACAAAGCTCTCATCACCCTCTCTTCATCCATTGGTTTGGATTCTCCAGAAGCTAACAAAAAAATCCCAAAAAATAAATTTTTCAAACCTTCCTCGGTCTCGATCCTTGTCGTTCTCCATCCAATCAACATGGCTTCAAGGTATATTCTACTCCTCATTGGCGATCACCTGCTCACCATTTAGATTGGTGAGTGAACCACTAGATCTCCGAGAACTCAACAACCCGAAATCGATTTTCTCTTCCACTTATATTTTTTATTTATTATTATTATTTATCTTGTTATTTCGATTGTTGTTTTTTTTCTAATAGGTGATGGTGGGGATGAATTGATGCAGTGTAAGGAATAACCCTCAGTAATGGTGGTTGGATAAATCTTGTTTGACCAGCTAGTAGAATGTCCTAATGACCAACTTGTAGCATTTGCAAAGATAAAGAGGCTTTTTAAATTTCCATTTTTTTCTTTTTGTTTAGAATTTTGGCTTTTCGTAATTTTTCTTGAAATTTTTTAAATTTATTTTCTGGAATTTGATAATTGATAAAATATTATAAAATTATAAATATTTTTTCATACCTGATATTCTTTAAGTCCAAAATTTAGGAATAATTGGGGGTTAAATTGAAAGAAATCATAAGTTGACGGATTCTACTGAAAAATTAGGAAAAAATAGTGTCTAATTTGGACATAGTTGAGTTCCAATTCTAGTTTGATTGGATGAGAACCAACTGTTTTTTTAGTAGGAGACAAAATGATTACTAATGGATGGTTTTGATAAGGTTGAAGACCATAAGTGAAGGGCTATAAAAAGCTAAGAAGTGAATTCTTCTCAATTATGTTTTATTTTCTTCTCTTCTTAAAGGGCTATAAAAAGCTAAGAAGTGAATTCTTCTCAATTATGTTTTATTTTCTTCTCTTCTTTGGTTGCTCTGAAGAAGAGATAATTATAGGAAGCTCTGCATGGAGCAGTGGTCATGAGGTTTGAGTCGAAAAAGTCGAGAATTCAGAGAACTGATAAGGTTCTAAGTCCTTGGGTGTTTGTAAAATTCAAGAAATGAAGTTAAGAATTTTCAGAACCTTTGAGGGGTTCTGAATGTTTCTAGAAACTGAGGTTTTAAGCTGGAATGTTAAGTTTAATTTATGACTTTGGTTGTCATGCTTAACAGTAAGGAGAATGGTAGCTCTGGCGTTCAGAAAAGTTAAGTTGATGAGGCAAAGAAGCGTTTGGTGAGTTTCTACACTCCATACATAGATTTGCTTTGAATGCTATGTATGCATAAGGATGAGTAGGTATATGAGTATCCGCAAGAGTTCCATATGCATAAATGGTTGTGGTACAATATATAAATTTAGATTACTCCATTTTATTATGTTTATATGATAATACGTTTGTATCTATTTTTTTATGAATTGAGGAGTGTGCAAGGAAATTATTAACGACATAGTAGGAGTAGGTTTTGGAGTATGGAGGAATGGGCAGATAGATAAGGAAATGGAATTTTCTTTAGATTCCATAATCTGATATTGCTAGGTGCAAACCGCAATGTGCAAACCTCCAGACCTTGCAAAGGGGACACTGCTGTGTTCGAGCATCAAGTTTAGAAGTGAGGTGGAAAGGATGGGCTGTAATGGGGAATAATGTGTAAGACCATAGCTCGACTATGGCAACATAGAGAGTCCGCTAGGACATTAAACATGGGGAATAATGTGTAAGACCTTAGCTCGACTATGGAAATATAAAGAGTCTGGTGGGGAATAATGTGTAAGACCATATCTCAACTATGGAAACATAGAGATTCCGTTAGTGGGGAATAATGTGTAAGACCATAACTCGAATATGACAACATAGAGAGTCTGCCAAGACATTAAACATGGGGAATAATGTGTAAGACCATAGCTCGACTATGGCAACATAGAGAGTCTGCCATGACATTAAACATGGGGCATGATGTGTAAGACCATAGCTCGACTATGATAGCATAAAGATAGTCCACCAGAATGGTAAACATGGGATAGTCCGTTTAGACAATAAAAACGGGGTAGTCTGCCAAGTCGGTAAACATGGAAAATCACGTAAACAAGGAAAATTGTAAGTGTTAGCAAGCGATAGCTAGCCAGCAGGTTTGAGGAATCCGCCAAAAAAGGAAAAAAAATTAGAAATGGGAAAAGTTTGCCAAAACGGTAAACCAATAAGTCAGTAAGGTGTATGGTGGTAACCTAGCTAGAATTAGTTATGGGAATGTCGTGCTGATAATGCCTTGTATATAGGCAAATGAAAGATGATTTATCCGTGAATCGTAGGTAAGGATCCACCTTTAAGAACTACTGAAAAATGCTTAAAGAAACTTTGTATGTTAAAGGAAGGTCTTGGAAGAGTAATGAGAGATTCACTCCCAATATAAGGCTTAGTTGAAACTATAGTTTATATAGGGAGTGTAACACCCTATATTCGACTTGAATTACTAGACTCAGATATCGGGTGTTACAAAACTTAAACACTTAGAAAAAAATTTTCAATAGCCGTAAAGCCATCCTAAGCATACTCCATATTCATTTACTTACTATTCTAAAAACAAAATATTTATAAAAGAGAATGTTTAATAATTACATCAGATTTTTAAAAACAGCATGTGACGTTACAACTCAATAATTTGTTAAAGATGTACTTCTCATGTCATTGATTACTAAGTGTCAAATTCCTATGGTGTCCCTTGTATGCATAATATATTCTAACTCGAGCTGCCATCTTGACGCATTCTTGGCATGGTCCTTCCTGGCAGCATCTCTTTAATCAAAACTTGCATCACAAACAGGCGCTTGTAAGTTAAAACAAACTTTGTGAATTTTAATCCAGGTTACTGTTGAATGTTTATTGTTGTATTCCTCAACTTGAAGATTTCAGATTTATTTTCGGCCTTTGGCGAAAACTATACTAATCGGGTACAAACATATACGCCAATTTTCATAATTGACCACCTTATACACAATTTACTCATTCGAAAAATTATAGATTTCATCACTAGATGTAGATATCTTTTCTTTTTCAGAAAAGAATGCATTCCTTAGAAAGATATTCATGCAAAATCTAATTTTGAGGGATTCTTTACAAAGAGAAATGTTGAACACTTCACCCAGGATGGTGTATTCACTGATATTATTGTTGGCTGATATTAATTTTAACTAATCTTTTAAGGTGAACTTTATAAGGATCCTACTTTTGGCAAATTCTCATACTAAATTTGATAGCTATACGGATACCAATCAGATATCTTAATTTAACCAGGACCACGCTTTATTCTGATGGAAAAAACATTTTAAGTCATCCTAAGGAATCCCAGACAACTATGTTACATATCATTAGAACTCCTAGGTTTTACGGACATATTAGACTCTAGATAACCTCTATACATTACGAGAAAATACTTGGATTTGGTGGATAACATAGAATTTAATTAACTTCCATGCATAGAATAGATAAACTATGATCTAGCAAACACTTAGACTACCCATAATTATGAATACGTTAAGTTCTATGTACTAACGAGCTACTATGGTGAATTCACTCTTTAGAAGCGCTGCTGAGAACTATTTCAGAAAATACTCCTAGGGAAAATTCAAGTTTCACCACAAGGCTATCCAAACAAGGATATCTTCACTTACTCAGATATCTACCACAGAGCCAGCTAGTAGAGCAATCTCAGAGCTTACCCAAATCTCATCACAAGGCCGGTTAACCAGATTTTGACTTAAGGGCATTATAAAATACACCACAAAAGCATCACAAAATACATCACAAGGCATCACATAATACGCCACAAATACTTCACAAAGAACTTGCCTAAAGAGGCTCTGTTTGGTTGCCACCAAGGCACCACATGAATTACTGTGTTTGTGATATGGATATTCCCAAACTCATCATTGCATGAGGTTTACCCATTATTTCCCCGGGACACACAGAAGCCCTTGTAGACAAATGTAGCTTAACCACCCTTCCAAGAATATGTCATGGCCATGGTTTTTCTTAGATTTGTAATACCAAAATTCACGTTTACTGTCTCGATGAACTTCGTCGAATACCACCGTAGGGTCAAACCTCATGTCGCATAATTTCCCAACACTCTGTCAACCCCCTATTTGTCCAACATTTTCAATCATGTATCATACAAATAACATAAGTACACATTCATGTAAACTTTACCTATACCCATAACAGAATCATACTTCTTTAGATGCTTACCACACATCGATGCAATCATGCATCACAATATACTCTCCAAGTACAAACAGATAGTTGCTTCACAGGACCACATGCACTCATGCATAAAACACATAACACACTTAAACTCATGCAGATACTATACGAGGATCACACATATATTTTCAGTAGTCACTCAAGGACTTATGCACTATTACTAAAACATCAACAATAAGAATAAACTTTCTAGAATGACTTGTAGGAGTCGAGACTAGGGACTCACCTAAGAACTTACCTTCACTTCAACTCAGAGTGTTTAAGATGATCCTACCTGAACCAACAGTAAAAACTACTTAAAAGATTATGGAACTTCCATTAAAATCCCATTTACAAACAATTTACTAACATCTCACTTACAGATGACCCCCATGCAGCGCCTCTTATTCACACCATACTATTTTTATGCCTCTTAAGATCCTTAGTCTTTCAAAATCTCAACATGCAGAGTTATAGAATTACAAGGAGATTGAAACATCCACTGATTAAACTAAAAATCTTAGCTTCCAATCCTAAAGAAGAAGAAGAGATTGTTTAGGTTTAGGAAGAAGAACCGGAACGTAAAGCAGAAGGAAAGAAAGACCATCTAAAATGTTCCCTTCTACTATATATACTCAGTTCTTCTTAGTGGATATTGACAAGTGTCAAATGCATACATAAATTTTCCCTTAAATGCCTTACAAAAATTAGGAAAATATAAAAGAGAATTCGGTACAAATATTGTTTAATCAATCAATCCATTTAGTTGACTCCCAACCAATCTCGTTATAGAACCCACCTTGCACAGCTTTTGAGCAAACCGGGCATACCATACCTTTGGCGGTAACTCTTATAAGGCATGCTCTTGAAGACGATCTAATCTACCAAAATTTTTTCATACACTTAGTAGGCGTTTCATACTCAGCCAAAACTCTAAGGCGTACTCTTCATTTGTCGTACTCTTTCTTCAATTGAAAAACACCCCAAGATGAAATCCTTAGATACTTATACGGACGGATAATTTATGCAGCAAACTTTAGTTTTACCAGAAGTCTGTAAAATGACAGACTATGCTACCATAGTGCTCCAAAATAGGGACACTTCACATCTATTCGCCTTTCTATTTGCCAATAAATAAGATCGATAAAAGAATCAGAGTCTGCCATCCTAGAATAAGAGAAATCCTTCCAAACTGATCTGGGAGTTAAGCATGTTTAGTTTTTTTCATTTATTACCTCTACAAGATGGAGTCTATTTTTGAGTAATGCAGTAAAGAGACTAACTAATTTCTAGACTTAGTGATCGGGTCAGGTAAAGGTGTTACATATTCAAAATTACATAAACCTAATATTAATAGGCCAAAGCCTAAAATTTTTATTTAGCATAAAAGGTAAAAGGGACAGTTGGTCCAAATTTAATCAAAGCCCTCAAATTAATTCATCCAAATCAACATTGATTTATAATTTAAAATTTACGTTCTATTTGAAAAATTAAACTTAACATTTAGTAAATCCAGCAAGATTCAATATCTACAACACTATTTATGATAACTCTTATAATGAATGTAGATTATGTATATGATTTGATGATAAAGCTAGTTGTCATCAACTGCCAATTATAAGTAGAACTATGCAGTGATGTAATTGATGTTATTATTTGATCATATTACATGATGATATAGTATGTCATTAATGATGTGATGATATCTCATTCGTAACTTATATTTTGAATATTATATCGTTATTTGGGACAATTCGATTAATAAATGACAAATACAAATATCATTTTGTGATAAAGTTATCATCATTACTTTTATTATTTTATTATATTAGGTTACAATATAGTACATCATTGACAATATTAAGATATCGCTTTCATCACTTACATATTGAATGTTATTACATTATTAGTGACGATATGAAATATTAATGACAAAATTTTATATGATTTTATGGCACAATTAATTGTCATCAGACATTATTTATATGATGACATTATATGTCACACCCCAAATTTTCAAATTTGTATTTTGGGTGTTTGACCATGTGGTTTTAGTAAGGAACTTGTAAGTGAGCGCATCTAAGTAGCATCATTAGATTGGTTTTATTTAGACGTATCCTCTAATAAATTGTTTTGTTGTGTTCTACCATTTTTTTGTACTCCCATTCCACGTCTGACGATCTATTGCATTTTGGCAAGCTTTCTCATGAGTGAACACGCTAGTGGCAAGTTTGATTGTTGCGAGTTTAATGGTTTGATTATTGATCCGCGGTAGGTGAGACACGTACTAGTTATGTGTCAAACTTTAGGACAGGAAATGTGCCCCTGTGCATGACACCTAGAGTGTCTCGATGGTTGTGCTTAATTAGTTAAATCATGTGTAAGAGTATCCCCAAAAATCAATCATGAGATGCTTGTAATAACATACTTGATTTATCATGTTTATTAATATAAGGTGTTACCATTATTATTTTAGTTCCTTTTCTGTGTGTGTAAATAAACTGTTTTATAATAATGTCCTGAGAATAATATGATTATTCTTAAAAGATCCTTAGTCAAGTATTA
>JABFAF010279165.1:0-15875 GCA_013677275.1 Gossypium schwendimanii
TTATTATATTTATTTATTTTTAATTATGATTATTATGTTCGGATAAAAATTTTATGAATTATGATTCATCATATATATACCAATTATAAAAGGGTGAGAGAGAGTCAGTTTAAAAAAAAAACCCTAAAAAAAATTTGCTTGTGAGGTCTAGCAGCCGTCAAGAAAAGAATTCTCCAAAAATTGTTTTGGAGATTTCTTCCTTTCATTGTCAAACTGGGTGGATTATGTAGAGGTCGGAATCATAAAAAGTTGCAGCTTGGTTCGATAATAGATAAGAGTTCTCGTTGCTGAGGCATCGCTGTCTACTCAGATTGAAGTTTCGATAATTTTGAAACCATTATTTCACCCCGATTTGTTCCTCGCACATGGATCCATGGGTTGAATCATCGAAATTATTTTTTTATTAATCTTTGTTGTGCCACGGGGGTACCGGCATTCCAATAGTTTGTGGTGCTGAGAAGGTCATTTAGTTGATGAATTTTATGTTTCGGCTTAATTGTGCAATTTCGGTAAGGTGGATTAGAGAAACGATTTAGATCCATATAGTTTATGAAATTTTGACTTTCTTGATGTTAATGTTAGTTTGTAATGCATATTTTGTCTCTGTTAAATCTTCTCACCGAGACGAGGATGATGCTAATCAAATTTGAGGCTCCAACTTACCTACTCGAACACACTTTTGTTTGAAAAAAATAAAGTGTGGATGTAACGCCCTAAAATATAGGGTCTTTAAATTTTTGTTTTCTGACGCATGTAGCTTGTTTGCTTTCATGGCTAAGTGATTAGAGTGTGTTTGGGAGTGTGTAAGAAGTCCTGAGATCAAACCTAGGCTCTAGAAAAATTTTGGTTTTTTTTTTTAAGAAAAATTGTAAGGGAAAGGTGACACAAAAAGGAGCTTGCGACTCAGTGGTAGTGGCGTGTTCAAGGTGGTAAGGGAACTCACGTTCGAATCTCTTGGCTTGCAAGGAGTATTTATTTTAACTCCTAGCAACAAGAGAAGGGAAGTTAGACTAAAATTGTAGGAGTAAGTTGTGGAGTGGATTATGGAGAGATAATGGGAGGAAATCAAGGAAGTAGGAGAATATGGGAGGGTAGTGCCATTTAGGGGAGGTTTTACTTGTGCATTTTCGGCTAAAGGGACATTTGGTAGCATTTTTTAGCATTTTGGTGAGTTTGGAAGACCAATTTTCCTCTGTGTCTTTTGGAGTTTTTCTTGAGTGTTTTTGTTTTTCTTTTGTGCTGACATTGAAACTGGCTATTCGTGCATTTTTGGTTTTTTTATTTGCAATTGACTATTTTCCTTCTGGCATATTTGCCCCTACATCTTTTTCTCTAAGGCCGAACCTATCACCCTAGTCTAGGGAATCCTTTCTCTTCCTCAGTTTGTGACCGAAAGCTCTTTTCTCTCTGTTTTGATTCTGCAATGACTCTGACAATCGATAAGTGATCAAAGGCTACTCCCAGCTTTCTTTTTAAACAGAATGCTCCTTTTTTATTTCTTTTCTTTTCTAAAACCGAATAGCCCTATTAACTGATTACTGTCCTATTCTTCTTTTACTACACACATTGTGTTTCTACGGCCTTCCTAGAGAAGTGGCGAAGTGTGAATGGTGGTGGAGAAGTGGCGCTATCATCTTTAAATGCCCATTTAGGTAATAAGTTTACCTCTTGTCTTTGGGGATGCCGAATATGCCTACCCCTTTCTAATCGGTTATTGTCTGTACCTTAGGGAAGCAGCATTGGCGTGTGATCGTTTTTGAACCACGAGCATTGAGGGTTTAAGGTCACCCTCATTCAAACAAGGTAAGAGTGATACGTCAGATAAAATGCTGCTAAGAGGGTATTATCCTAACAATTAAGAACTAACATCAGATCTTGGTGATGCTAGGTTGAGTATTCGTAGATCTTGGAGCGACTCTGCAAAAATGTGTGTAATCACATTATATTCCAATAAGAATCGACAAAAGTGAAGAAGCCAAAACTTCAACATCTGAGCGTGCGATCGCTCGTGTGAAAAGAAAATCGAGCCCACAACCGAAAGCGATAGATTGATGAGGCCATTACTAGTGTTCTCAAGCACTTGGGCCGTTATGCGTCTTAATGGGTAAATTACTGAAATACACTCAACGGGTAAATTACTAAAATACCATCAATAGGTAAATTATTGAAATACCTTCAACGGGTAAATTACCAAAATACCCTCAATGGGTAAAGTATCGAAATACCCTCGATGGGTAAATTACTGAAATACCCTATATAGGTAAATTATCGAAATACCCTCAATGGGTAAATTACCAAAATACCCTCAATGGGAAAACTATTGAAGTTCCTCTGAAGGGTAGAATTACTAAAATACCCCTAAAGGGCAAAATTACAGAAATACCCCTAAAGGGTAGAATGACTGTTATACCCCTAGAGGATGAAATAATTGTTAGGGCCTTATGCTATATATGATCGTATGCTTTATGATATTTATATGACTGTTACTGAGTATGACATATTACATACACGTATAATTTATGACATGACATACTGCATGGGTTGAGTTTCTGTTATGGAGGAAGTACTTCTACTAGTGGCTATGCCAGATTAATGTTACTGGTGGCTTTGCCACATATACTGTACTGGCAGCTCTGCTGCGTTATTATAACTAGCTGCTATGCTACAATATTTGGTGTGTGGGCTGGGTGGGTCGACTTTGTCCCCACATGGTGTGTAGGATTGGTACGGGTGGTGTGTTTGGTTGGATTGGGGTAGGTTGCATACTTGCACCATATTGATACTGTAACGGGCTTAGGCCCACACTGCTTCTATATTAGGTCAAGGCCTGCACTTTACTGATATTGTATTTGGCCAAGGCCCACACTGATATTGAAAAGGGTTCGGGCCCAGACTATTACTACATGATAGGGGATTATACATTGAGTTCTCGTAACTCATGCTTTTCTTCTGACAGTGCAGGTAATCCCCAACCGTAGATGATTTGGAGCTGCGAGGGATGCGGAGGTGGCCTCACATGCATTAATAATTTATTCTAGACCAGTTATTTAAATTTTTACTTTGGGGTAATTTTCATGTAATATGGCCTCTGATATTTTAATTTTCTTAAAACTAGGTTTTATTTACTCATTTTGAACTGCTTAACGAACACAAACAAGTGTTTACAACAAATACTATTTTTCACAACAAACACGTATTTTGAATTTCGAAGTAACCTTAAATGGTGTAGCTTCCACGAATTTAAACCTATAATAACAAGCTATTTTCTGGACTTTACTGAACAAAATTTTCCCATTAGACTTGGATTTTGTAAAACCCTTTTATGTGACACGTCGAATTCGACCGTAACGTCTAGGCCGGGTTTAGGGTGTGACATTTAGTGGTATTAGAGTCAGGTTATAAAACTCGACTGTGGAATGGGTTTGGAAATATCAAGAATTTAAAAAAAAAACTGTTTTGAATTATTTATGAAGGATGCAAGTGTCGAACACCGAGTCTCCAGCACCGAATCTATAAGTTTCTATATACTGTAGACTGCTTAAACTAAAAAACTCTGAGTGATTACTATAGATAATAGGGCTGTACTGTGAAACTCTAGATGAAGGAAACTGAAACTGTATGTGATTGTAAATTGTAGTAAGACTTCGATCTGCGAGAACAAACCTCTCATGACTATTTTTTTTATAATTCATTTTCTAATAATTACTGAAATTATAAGCTCAAGCATAAAAATTTTTAATCAGATAAGCACATATCGAAATGAACACAAGAGGTACTCGCGGAAGGGGTACGCGAGGCCACGGTAGAGGCTGAGGAAGTGCACGGGCCGAATCGTCGGCATCGGGCCATGTGCCTGCTAGGGAGGCACTAGCCTCACCAGTAACTGAAACGAGATTGTACGATCGAGCAGCTGGGGATGATGTTCTATCTCAAGCAATGCTCCGCGTTATAGAGAGGGTTGCTGGAGCTAGTACTGGAACCCTGGGCCGAGGGTCAATTTTAGAATGACTCCAGTCTAATGGAGCAAAAATTTTTAGAGGTATTTCTGGAGTAGCCCCAAATGTGGTGGAATAATGATTAGAGGCAACTGATCGGATAATGGATGATCTTGACTGTACCGTTGAGCAAAAATTGAAGGGGTAGTGTCTTTACTGCGAGATAAGGCCTACCAATGGTGGCTTACTGTAAGAGAGGGTACGCAGGCTAAACGTGTGACGTGGGATTTCTTTAAGGCGACTTTTCAAGAAAAGTACGTGGGCGCAAGTTATGTGGACGCCCACCGAAAGGAATTTCTAAGTTTGACCCAGTGGAATAAGACTATGGTAGAGTATGAAGCAGAGTTTTTGTGGTTGAGTCGATATGCCCGAGGGATAGTAGCAACTGAGTATGAACGCTGCGTGAATTTTGAGGATGGCCTTCGGGATGAGTTAAGGGTATTGATAGATCTACAGAGGGAGTGAAATTTTGTAGTGCTAGTAGAAAAAGCAAAGATTGCTGAAGAGGTGAAGCGCTCAGAGTGCCAGAACTGTGAAAAAGATAGGGGAGAAATAATAGGGATTTAGGGCGCTCAAGTTTATTTGGGAGGTTTAATAAGAATGCCAGGGTTGATGGGCCGGTTCGGACAGGAGTTCCTATTTCTATTGCGAGGCCGCCACCTTGTACTGATTGTGGAAGATCTCACCGGGGTGAGTGCTAGAAAACGTTTGAGGCGTACTTTAGATGTGGGTCCACAAATCATCAGGTTAAGGATTGTCCTCAGAGGGCAGTTCAGATGCAAGCTGTAGGACCAGGTCATGTTCAGCCAGTGAGAGGTGGAGAATAGCCACTGAGAGGCCGTGGGCAGGTCAGAGGTGGAAATGGTATGGGATGAGGTCGTGGAACCCCAGGCAGATGTACTGTAACACTGTAGTGAGACAGCTAGCTCTGGCGTATGCGGCCCGTCACCGAGATGATGGTGATGCTCCTGACATTATAACCGGTTCGTTTTTAATTCATAATGTACCTTATACTGCTTTAATTGATATTGGATCTACACATTCCTATGTTGCATGCACGGTGTTAGGAACTTTGGGTATTCAGTCCGAAAATACTTTTAGTAAGATAACTGTGATAAGTACGCTAGGATAGTCAGTGAGGGTAAATAAGTTATTCAGAGATGTGCCCCTTGAGGTTCAAGAAGTAATTTTTCAAGCGGAGTTGATGGAACTGCCGTTTGGCAAATTTGATCTTATTTTGGGTATGGATTGGCTGGTGAAACACCGAGCTTGTTTGGACTGTGCTGCTAAGCGGATGGTGTTGAAGTCTACTGAGGATGAAGAAGTGACTGTGATTGGGGAGCGAAGGGATTTTCTATCTAATGTGATTTCTAGTTTAAGAGCCGAAAAACTGGTTCGTAAGGGATGCGAGGTGTTTCTAGCCTATGCTAATGCAATTGTTTCAAAGGGTCCTTCTGTAGGAGATATTAGAACTATTAAGGATTTTTCGGATATATTTCCTAATGAGCTCCCTAGGTTGCCTCTGAACCGCGAAGTTGAATTTAGTATTGAGCTCTTACCTGGAATCGCTCTGGTGTCCATCACCCCATATAGGATGGCACCGAAGGAGCTGGTGGAGTTGAAGGCTCAAATTCAAGAGCTATTGGATCAAGGATTCATTCGACCAAGTGTGTCTCCATGGGGAGCACAAGTACTGTTTGTAAAGAAAAAAGATGGGTCCATGCGCATGTGCATCGATTACTGGTAACTTAATAAGCTGACTATTAAAAATAATTATCCCTTGTCAAGAATCAACGATCTGGTTGATTTGTTGCAAGGAGTTTCGATTTTCTCCAAGATAGATCTTCATTCTGGGTATCATTAGTTAAGAGTTAAGGAGGTTGATGTGTATAAAACTTCGTTTACGACTTGTTATGGTCATTTCGAGTTACTAGTGATGCCGTTTGGGCTGACGAATGCACCAGCTACCTTTATGGACCTGATGAACCGAGTATTCCAGCCCTGCTTAGATCGATTCGTGGTAGTCTTCATAGATGATATTTTGGTGTATTCAAAAATCAAGGATGAGCATGATGCATATTTCCAAATTGTTCTACAGATTTTAAAGGAGAAACAACTGTTACTAAGTTCAGCAAGTATGAGTTCTGGCTGTGAGAAGTGACATTTCTGGGGCACATGGTGTCTGCTGATGATATTAGGGTTGATCCTCGAAAAATTGAAACTGTACTGGATTGGAAACCACCTAAGATCATATCTGAGATTTGAAGCTTTCTGGGTCTGGCAGGTTATTACAGACGTTTTGTTGAAGGGTTTTCCTTACTCACTGCACCTTTGACTAAGTTGTTGTGTAAAGGGGTACCTTTTGACTCGACTGATAAGCAGCAAGAAAGTTTCGAGAAACTAAAGAAAGTTTTGACTGAGGCCCTTGTTTTAATACAGCCACAGTCTGGAAAGGAATTTACTGTCTACAGTGATGCATCACATGTTGGTTTGGGTTGTGTGCTGATGCAGGAGGGTAAGGTGGTGGCTTATGCATCTCATCAGCTTAAGCCTCACGAGGTGAATTACCCCACTCATGACTTGGAGTTAGCTGTGGTGGATTTCACTTTACAAATTTGGAGGCACTATCTTTACAGTGAGAAGTGTACTATCTACACAGACCATAGGAGTCTTAAGTACCTCCTTACTCTGAAAGAGTTGAATCTTAGGTAGCGAAGAAGGATGGAGCTACTTAAAGACTATGATTGCTCGATTGAATACCATCCTGGTAAGGCTAACGTTGTAGCTGATGCTTTGAGTCGTAGGGCTATATCTAAACTGAGAGATATGTTTGCTCGTCTTAGTTTGTTTGATGATGGTAGCTTATTGGTTGAGTTACAAGTTAGACTAGCGTGGACTGAACAGATTAAGAGTCAACATTTGCTGGATGAGTCACTAGTTTCTCATTTTCGTCAGGTTGAGAATGGGGAAACTTCAGATTTTGGGTTGAATAATGAAGGAGTACTGTGTTTCTGTGGAAGAGTCTGTGTACTGAAGGATTCTGAGGTAAGGCATTCTATACTGCGAGAGGCGCATAGTGGTTCGTACGCTATGCATCCTGGTGAAAACATGTTGTACCGAGATTTTCTCGAGTTATACTGGTGGCTGGGGCTAAAACACAAAGTTACTGATATGGTGAGTAAGTGCTTAACATGCCAACAAGTCAAAGCTAAAAACATGCCAACAAGTCAAAGCTAACCATCAACTGCCTTCAAGGTTACTATAGTCGGTTAAAATACCACTTTGGAAGTGGGAGAGAGTAACCATGGATTTTGTGAGTGGGCTACCCTTAACGCCTACCAAAAAGGATTTGGTATGGGTCATCGTTCATCGACTGACTAAATCTGCTCATTTTATACCAGTCCATACTGATTTCTCCTTGCAGAAACTGCCTAAGCTATATATGGCCGAGATTGTAATACTACATGGGGTACCGGTTTCTATTATATCAGATAGAGATCCTCGTTTTACGTCTCAATTTTGGAAGAAGTTACACAAGGCTTTAGGTACAAGACTGGACTTTAGTATCGCGTTTCATCCTCAGACAGATGGTTAATCTGTGAGGGTGATTCAGATTTTGGAGGACATGATAAGGTGTTGTGTTTTGGATTTTCGAGGCAACTGGGAAGATTATTTACTGCTAGCAGAGTTTACGAATAATAATAGCTATTAGTCCAGTATTCAAATGGCACCGTACGAGGCGTTGTATGGTCGTAGGTGTCGTATTCCTAGTTGTTGGACAGAGTTGGGTGAGCGGCAAGTTCTAGGGCCAAAGTTGGTTGCTGATACTGAAGAAAAGGTAAAACTGATTTGGGACTGATTGAAGGAAGCTTCTATAGCAAAAGTTGTATGCGGATCTTAAACGCCGCGAGATCAAGTATTCTAAGGGAGATTGGGTTTTCTTAAGGTCTCACCATGGAAAAAGATACTGAGGTTTGGACAGAAGGGTAAGCTTAGCCCTAGGTTTATTGTGCCTTACCGTATACTGAAATGTATAGGACCTATTACCTATCAACTAGAGTTGCCTCCAAAATGAGATCAGATTCACGATATGTTTCATGTCTCCTTTCTGAGGCGTTACCGCTGTGATCTAACCCATATTGTACCAATCGAGGAGATCGACGTTAAATCAGATCTGACTTTTGAGGAAGAGCTGGTACAAATATTGGACCGCGAGATTAGGGTACTAAGAAAGAAGTCAATTCCACTGGTTAAGGTGCTTTGGCAGAATCATGGTACCGAAGAAGCCACGTGGGAACTTGAGGAGGCGATGCGACAGCAATACCCACACCTATTCTAATCAGGTAAATTTTGAGGCCAAAATTTCTTTTAGGGGGTAGAATTGTAACGCCCCAAAATATGGGGTCTTTAAATTTTTGATTTCTGAAGCATTTAGCTTGTTTGCTTTCATCGCTAAGTGATTAGAGTGTGTTTAGGAGTGTGTGAGAAGTCCTGGCATCAAACCTAGGCTCTAGCAAAATTTTAGTTTTTTTTTTCTCTTAAGCGAACCTTGAATCTGGCTTAAAGGCCTTAAGAATAATTGTAGGGGAAAGGTTACACAAAAAGGAGCTTGTGGCCCAATGGTAGTGGCATGTTCATGGTGGTAAGGGAACTCAAGTTTGAATCTCTTGGCATGCAAGGAGTATTTATTTTAACTCCTAGCAGCAAGAGAAGTGCAGTTAGACTGAAATTGTAGGAGTAAGTTGTGGAGTGGATTATGGAGAGATAAGGGGAGGAAATCAAGGAAGTGGGAGAATGTGGGAGTATGGTACCGTTTGGGGGAGGTTTTACTTGTGCATTTTTGGCTAGGGGGACATTTGGTGGCATTTTTCGGCATTTTGGTGTTTACTTGAGTGTTTTTCTTTTTCTTTTGCGTTGACATTGAAACTGGCCATTCATGCATTTTCGGTTCTTTTTTTACTTGCAATTGACTATTTTCCTTTTGGCATATTTGCACCTACATCCACCGAAGACGTCTTTCTTCTTCCTTTTCTTTTTCTCTAAGGTCGAACCTAACACCCTAGGCTAGGGAATCCTTTCTCTTCTTCAGTTTGTGACTGAAAGCTCTTTTCTCTCTGTTTTGATTCTGCAATGACTCTGACAATCGGTAAGCGATCAAAGGCTACTCCCTGCTTTTTTTTTAAACCGAATGCTCCTGTATTCTTCCTTTTCTTTTCTAAAATCGAATAGCCCTATTAACTGATTACTATCCCATTCTTCTTGTACTACACACATTGTGTTTCTAGGGCCTTTCTCGAGGAGTGGCAAAGTGTGAATAGTGGGGGAGAAGTGGCGCAATCATATTAAATGTCCATTAAGGTAATAAGTTTACCTCTTGTCTTTGGGGATGGCCAAATATGCCTACCCCCTTTCTAATCGGTTCTTGTCTGTACCTTAGGGAAGCAGCATTGGTGTGTGATCGTTTCTGAACCACGAGCATTGAGGGTTTAAGGTCACCCTCATTCAAACAAGGTAAGAGTGATCGTCGGATTAAATGCTGTTAAGAGGGTATTATCCTAACAATTAAGAACTAACATCAGATCTTGGTGATGCTAGGTTGGGTACTCATAGATCTTGGAGCGACTCTGCAAAAAGATGGGTAGTCACATTATATTCTGCTAAGAATCGACAAAAGCCAAGAAGTCAAAACTTCGACATCTGAGCGTCCGATTACTCGTGTGAAAAGAAAACTGAGCCTATAACAGAAAGCGATAGACTGATGAGGCCACCACGAGTGTTCTCGTGCACTTGGGCCGTTATGGGTCTCAATGGGTAAATTACCAAAATACACTCAACGGGTAAATTACTGAAATACCCTCAATGGGTAAATTACTAAAATGCCTTCAACGGGTAAATTACTGAAATACCCTCAATGGGTAAATTATCAAAATGCCTTCAACAGTTAAATTACTGAAATACCCTCAATGGGTAAATTATCGAAATACCCTCGACAGGTAAATTACCAAAATACCCTCAATAGGAAAACTATCGAAATACCTCTAAAGGGCAGAATTATTGAAATACCCTTGAAGGGTAGAATTACAGAAATACCCCTGAAGGGTAGAATGACCGTTATACCCCTAGGGGATGAAATAATTGTTAGGGCCTTATGCTATGTATGATCGTATGCTTTATGATATTTATATGACAGTTATGGAGGAAGTACTGCTACTGGTGGCTGTGCCAAGATTACTGTTACTGGTGGCTTTGCCACATATACTGTACTGGCAGCTCTGCTGCATTATTATTACTGGCAGCTATGCTGCAATATTTGGTTTGTGGGCTGGGTGGGTCGACTTTGTCCCCACATGGTGTGTAGGGTTGGTACAGGTGGTGTGTTTGGCTGGATTGGGGTGGGTTACATACTTGCACCATATTGATACTGTAACGGGCTTAGGCCCACACTGCTTTTATATTGGGTCAAGGCCCGCACTTTACTGATATTATATTGGGCCAAGCCCACACTGATACTGAAAACGGCTCGGGCCCAGACTGTTACTGCATGATACGGGATTATACACTGAGTTCTCGAAACTTACGTTTTTCTTCTGACTGTGCAAGTTATCCCCAACCATAGATGATTTGGAGCTGCGAGGGACTTGGAGATGGCCACACGTACGTTAATAATTTATTCTAGACCAGTTATTTAAATTTATACTTTAGGGTGATTTTTATGTAATAAGGCCTCTGGTATTTTAATTTTCTTAAAACTAGGTTTTATTTACTCATTTTGAACTGCTTAAGGAACACAAATAAGTTTTCACAACAAATACTATTTTTCACAACAATCACATATTTCCAATTTTGAAGTAACCTTAATGGTGTAGCTTCGGCGACTTTAAACTTGCAATAACAAGCTATTTTCTGAAATTTACTGAACGATTTTTTCCCATTAGACTTGGATTTTGTAAAACCCTTTTATGTGACACGCCAGATTCGGCCGTAACGTCTAGGCCAAGTTTACGGTGTTACAATGGAGGTGAGTGATTTTAAAGGCTATTGGTAAATTTGTCTGGTTATGTTTTAAATTGAAGTTTTAAATAGTGTTTTAAATGGCTTAATCGCATCTTCTTTGGTTGGATTTGCAAAAAATTAAATTTATTTTACAAGTGCATTATTGCATTTGGCTTTTGGAAAATTATGTGTTATGCTTTTGGCATGATTGAATTGGATTGAATGGATTGTTAATTGGAGCATGAGTTACTGAATTTTTGAGCAATTGATGTTGGTGTTATGATTGGTTTAAGATTCATGGACAAAGACATTTGTGTGCTTAATTATATTGATGTTGAAATTGTTAAGCTACATGCTTTTAATGACATTTTTACATCTTAAATTAACTGCTTAAACACCAGATTTTATGTCTTGTATGTATGATTATATTGGCAACATTGCATGGTGGATTCATTGGATATAGCTGACATACCATAGGATTTACGAGGACTCACCATTATATGTGTTATTTGTGAGCATATGGCTCAAGAAGTTCTGATTTTTGGAGTAAATAAGGGGGTGTTGAGCTTGTGTCTCCACTCAACGATACTGTGAGGTGATATAAGGGAGTGTGTGGCTTCAACCCACTCAACCTGGGACTTTTTCTGATATGTAAGAGTTTGGAGATCCATTTATGCAATGTATGATCACACATTTAAATACTGCCATGGATGTATTATGCCAATAAAAGTGTATGTTTATAAGGTTAATTATTAGCATTACTTATTGAGATATCTGTCGATCTTTCCCTTTGTATACTCGTTGAACCACTAGAATAATATTGAATACGAGAGAATCTCACACATTGTGTGCTAACATATAGTCGAAACCATTTCTTTCTCTTTTCTCATATGAATGCTCTATCTCGAGCCATAAGTGGGTCTACTCACGCAAGCTATCAGTAAAAACGTAGCTACACAATGCTGCTCACACAAGCTGTCAAGTAACAGCACTCGAAACATGCCAGAAACTCAGCCACTGGTAGGACGTTCAGGACTAGCACTTGAAACACGTAACCCCAAATGACATGTCATTTGTATCCTATATATTGCTAAGGTTCAAACGGGATCCAAAACTCGTTGAAATTTCATTGGATATATCCGTAGAGTCGTAATATCATAATACAACATAATAACATTTAATTCAAGCGTATTAAAATTTTAATTAAATGTACGAACTTATCTCAATCACAAATGAAGAAATACGATCGGCTAATTTAATACTTTTTCCTTTCCCCGATCTAAGTCTGTATGATGCTTTTCTTGATCTAAATAATCAAATTTAATTCATTCAAACTTCATTCTATTCAAATCAATCCAAAAATCTTTTGGAAAAATTACGCTTTTTCCCCTATAATTTTATATTTATTATAATTTACTCCTTAATCTTATAAAATGAAATTCATGCAATTTGGTCCCAACCAACTATAGCTGAATTTTACTTAGGTCCTTAGCAAACCCAACATTTCATTTTTCTCACAATTTCAACATGAATATTTTTCTATTTTTCAAATAATCCCTAATTGACAAATTCATAAAAATTTCCTTTACAAACGTAGTTTAACTAACACAAACATTCATTTTAATCCATCAAACATAAAAAAAATCAATATAAATTCATGGTAAAAGCCTAGACTTTTAACAGTTTTGCAAATTTGTCCTTGGGCTAGCTAGATTAAGATACAACGACTCCAAAAACATAGAAATCATGAAAAAATGAACAAAAATGCAATTACATGCATAGATGGAGTATGGCCGAATCGTGAAAGGTCTTTAATGGCTTCCTTAGGTGCTAAATTCGGTTGATGAAGAAGAAAAAAGATGATATCCTTCTTTTATTTTTTTTATTTTAAGTTATTTTATTAAATTACCAAATTAACCTTAAGTAATAACCTTTAAAACCATTAAAAAGATGTCCATCTTTATCCACTATTACTATTAGTGGTTTAATTACCATTTAAGGCCACTCATATTCCAATTTCATTGCAATTTGACACTTTTACTTATAGAACTCAAATTTTGCACCTTATGCAATTTAGTCCTTTTTATCAAATTAAGCATGCTAACGATAAAATTTCTTAACAAAATTTTTATACGACACTACTAACATGCTTTAGACATTAAAATGTTAATAATAATTATTTGACGTTAGATATTTTATCTAGAAACCACTGTTTTGATTTCACTAAAAATATGTTGTTACAACTCTCCCCCATTAAAGGAATTTTCGTCCCTAAAAATCTTACCAGAAAAGTGGTTCAGATATTGCTTTCTCATAGCTTCTTCTATTTCTCAGGTGGCTTCCTCTAAGCCGTGACACTGACAGAGAACTTTTACTAAAACTATGTTCTTATTTCTCAATTCTCTAACTTCTCGAGCTAAGATTCTAATCGGTTCTTCGCCGTACGGAATATCAGGCTGAATCTCAACATCCGCTAGTGAGATGACATGTAAAGGGTTTGATTGGCATCGTCATAACATAGGTACATGAAACACGTTATGAATCTTTTCTAACTCTGACGACAAAGCTAATCAATATGCTACTGGCTTGATTCTTTCAATGATTTCATATGGCCCGATAAATCGCGGACTTAGTTTCCTTTTGCGATCAAAGCGAAGAACTTTCTTCTATGGCGATACCTTCTGGAATACTCTGTCGCCGATTTGAAATTCAATGACTTTACATTTCAAATCTACATATGATTTCTGTCGATTTAAAGTTGCTTTCAAACTATCACGGATTACATTCACTTTTTCTTCCATCTCTCGAACCAAATCAATCCCATGAATCTTTTTCTCACTGAGCTAAGTCCAATAAAAAAGAGTTTGGCATTTACGATCATACAAAGCTTCGTACGGTGCCATCCTTATACTTGATTGATAACTGTTATTGTACGCGAATTCAACCAATGATACATATTTCTCCCAATTTCCTTCGAACTCTAACACACAACAACGAAGCATATCCTTAAGTATCTGAATTACTAGCTTGGACTGACCATCGATTTATGGATGAAAGGCAATACTAAAATGCAGGCGCGTACCTAGAGCCTCCTATAACTTGCTCCAAAATACAAGGTAATCATTTAAGCTTAGTAAGTTCGTATAACATAGAATATAACTTACCATTTAGTCAGATATTAGGTAAGTAAAAAAAGCATATTCGAACACAATTTAGCCAAATGCCTAAGCACATATTCACCAACCATGTTAGCTATGTAATCACATATATATATATATGTCAATAATCATGGATGAACACAATAATTTATCAAGTTACAAATACAAGTATCATCCACTTTATATATCTATACATCATGTAACATTATTTCTATGTATTTCATGTGTATACCTATAATATTTCGTATTGAACCCATATCGTTTCGTAACAGAACATTGTCTGTTGAATCGTTTAGAATACCGTTCGATACCCAGGATAACTCACACATAGTGTGCTACCTCATATAATTGTAATCCACCAATTTATTTACATGTATGCTCATACGAGCTATGCATCAGTATGCTCATTTGAGTTGGAGATTGGTATGCTCTCAAGAGCTATAAATCGGTATGCTCTCATGAGCTGTGGAGTATCCACAACACATGGAGGACCTCAGCCAAATCAGGTAATCCTAATGACATGTCATTTGTATCCTACGGATTCTTATATTTCAAACGAGGCTCGGTAATCGTCATACGTCATTGGATATGCAATCAGTAATTATGTAGGACAATTCATAACATTATATATTTCAATTAAAAAATATGAACATGATTTAATTACACGAACTTATCTCGACGAATATACTTAGATACGGAGGTGATTAATCCGAGACTTTCTCTTTGCCTCAATCTAACTCTGTACAAGGTCTAACTGGATCTATACGGATAAATTTAACATATAATTCATTCAATTTAATCCAAAACATATTTTTGGAAAAAAAACCATTTTTCCCTTACTCTTTTAATTTCTTTGCAATTTAATCCCTAGGCTCGGAAAATGAAATTCATGCAATTTTACCGCTACCCAAGCCTAGCCGATTATTACACAAACTTATAGTAGCCCACATATTTCAAAAATTCACAAATTATACCATGGATTTATCATATTTTCCAATTTAACCCTTAATTGACAATTTCATCAAAAAATCTCTTTACAAAAGTTGTTTATCTAACAACAACAATCCATTTTGTATCATCAAACATAAAAACTCATATGTATGCAATAATGGTAAAACCCTAATAGTTTAACAGTTTCACAAATTAGTCCCCGGATGATAGCACTAGAAAGAACATAGGTTTCCCTCTACTTATTGGTTAAATTGTTCCCATTTAGTTTTCCTTAGCATATATTTTAGCATTTTTAGTTTAGTAAATTGCATTTTATAACTCAGTGAATCATAGCCTATTTTGTCCTTAATTTTGCTATCTTATTGCATTAATGTCATTGCATGGGTTAATTCTAGATTACTTCCATAATTGTCACCGTACCTAACAATTATTCTGATAAAAAACAAAAATTATGTGAGCTGTCCAGTCTGGTATAACCAACCTGTACGAATAAGGACAGAATAATTTTAAGGAAAGGACACCTGTATTGTGGAGAAGGATATAAAAGGTGGACATGAGAAGAAAAAGAGGGGACTAGAGCTTTTCTCTCCATCATCATCTTCATCATCCAACCTTGAAGCTTGCAACCATGACAACTTAAGCCTCTCATAGGTGAGTCATCATGAAAACTTGATGCAGACTAGCTCTGACGAGGAGACCTAAGTGCGCGACAAGAGGGAATAGAGAGATTCAGTTGAGTTGTCTAGGGATAGTATTCTCCATTCGATTCTTTCTTATT